>PISX010009566.1:0-21191 GCA_004024625.1 Mellivora capensis
GAGGAGGAGTTCTTGCTGGCTCCCAGCACCTGAGCGTCACCCTGTGGCTTATCTTCCAGGTCCCACTCCCTCTGGCTGGAAGTGGTAAATCCTGGAAAAGCCAGAATGAAGAAGATAAAGCACCCAGCATGGGTGGGTGGGAAACATCCCATCCATTTTATTTGGGAATGTGACGCTTTAAATTAGAAAACCCTTAGAGGGACCCCGCTCAGATGTTTCTCTTCTTCAGATGAGGGAGGGGATAGGGACCCAGGAAGGGACCTGCTAAGATCCCAGTCAGTTAACTTTTCGGAGGTGCTAACACCGGCTGTGGTGAGAACACGAGATTTACCCTTCAAGCTCTCTCTTAGCACCCTGCCCCCGTTTATAGGTGCTCAAGGGAGAGAAATGACGACCCACAAGGTGAAATTGTGACAAAGCTAACAAAATGAATTCTGGGCATTCATCATGGCCCTGTTCTACTGTCACGTAACATGGGAAAAATCACTCAACTGGACTCTGTCTCAGTTTCCCCACCAGAAAAAGGAACTCTTCCATTCCTCTGTATTTAATTTTAAGCAGTTTTTAATTTATTCTTTAATTTTTTTTAAGCAGAGGATGAGAGAGAATGTGTCCCAAGTGGGGGGAAGGGCAGAAGGAGAGGGAGAGAATCTCAAGCAGACTCCATCCCGAGTGGAGAGTCCAACATGGGGCTCGATCCTATGACCCCGAGACCATGACCCGAGCTGAAATCAAAAGTCGTATGCTCCACTGACTGAGTCACCCAGGAGCCCCTGCGTTTACTTTTTTAAAAGCTTGCTACCCACAACACACATGACCAGTGGAAGCTACTCTGTTTTCCACTCAAATTACAAGGTCCCCAGTGTAACACGGCTGCGGACTTTTTTGGAGCTATCACCGTCTCAGGCTGAAACAGATCATTTGATGGTAAATAAGTTTTGCAGTAAAAAGAGACAACGAAGAGGAGAAAAAAGAAAAGTGGGATTTGTCTGAAGTAAAAACATTAGAATAAAAGCTCAACCATGATACTCAAAAACCATTTTTCCCCCTAGAGGAGGAGAGGCACCTCACAGGAATATTCTCTGCTCTCAGGAAGCAGCAGTAACTGGTGTTGTGTAGTAAGAGTCCTCCCTACAGTCTTTTTTTCTTTTTTGAGTAAACTCCATGCCCAGCGTGGGGCTCGAACTCACAACCTTGAGATCAAGCGCCGCAGGCTCTCTCCTGGCGGCCCTGGGGGCCAGGCTGCACTGTGGGCCCCCCCACCCGAGGCCGCCGGACGAGCTGGGCCGTCTGGGCTGGTGCCTTCGCCGCGCTGGCATGAGAACAGGCCGCCGAGCCTGGGAAGACGGGAGCCCGAGAACCCAGAGCGGGCCGGGCGAGACCGGTGGGGGCCCGAAGCGGGGCGGGTCTCCGAGACAGAACCGAAAAGCTGCCCCCGCCCCACAGCCTCCCGAAGCCACCTGGTCCAACAGGAACATGTGGATGTCATTTTGCTGCTCAAATGCTCCCCTTGGGAGGGCGAACATGATAAACAATTTTCCTAGCTCCGAGTTCTCTCCAAGTGCTAGGGAGGCTTCCACATTGCGTGAGAAGCGTGATCTGGAGTCGTTCCTGACAGGAAGACGCCTCCTGCGAAGCCGGCACGAAAGCTTTGATTTAAATCAGCCTCACGTTCCCATAGTCGTTTCTCTGACCCCAATCTTTCTTGCCGTGTGCGTCCCGACTACGCGCCTCACCCAGCAAGGACCAGGCTCTGCTGAACGTCGGGGGCCCCGAGACGACCCAACAGCAAGAGCAAGAACTGGCGAGGAGGACAGGGAAGTGGGAACCCCCGGTGCCACCCTCAGCCCCGCTTCCCCTGGGTAGGGTGACAGGCTTCGCACGGGGGTCTGCTGGAAGAAAGGTGTCGCTCCCTGGCCTCTGTAGTCCTGGCCACTGATTTTAACCTTTGCCTCGTGGCAGCAGATGGCTCATCCGAGTTCTGGAACCGAAGTGCCCCCTCCCGCACGGTCCACGGGCTTTACCTCTCCGAGACGCACGCAGGCCTCTGGGCCATGAGTCCATCTCGCCTTCTGGAAGCCCATTCCTGGGAGGAGGCTGATGCCACACTCCGTGCTGCCTCCACCTCCCATTCCCAGCCCGTGAGAGCCTATCTGTCACCTCCCCGAGGACCGAGGACCGCTAGCAAGCAAGGCCAGAACTATGACAACGGGGGGAGGGTGCCGAGTCGGACGCGTGCTAGCTCTCCAACCCAGACAGGCCAGTGAAAAACAGCCGCGCGGGTAGTCCTGTTTATCAGCTTTACTGGAATAAATAGAAGCGTGCCCATCAGCACCGCCCAGTGGTTTACAAAGCCCGTCAGACATCGGTATCTGGGATGCAATCTTCTATTTCCAACCAATTTTTTCTTTTTAAATGAAAACTCACTTTCAGAGGCAAGATATCACAGCAGGAGAAAATCCTCTCCAAAGAAAAGACTTAATTGTTTACAGTGATCAAATCTATGAGCTATTTGCCTGACCCGTGGCCGGGGCCCCATGAGAGGTCCCCCCGAGGGTACACATCTGGAGAAGACAGTGGTTCTAAGAGGAGGGATTCCTAAGCACCAGCATACGGCGGAAAGCAGAGTGCCCAACCTTGGCCATCTCCACGGAGAAAGGGAGCTTTGTGGCAAATGTGCCGTCATCAGTTCCGGCAGGCGACGAGACAGACAAGCCGGTTGGTATGAGATGCGGTGTGACCTCTTCCCCTTGGAGCCACCATCTTTCTCTGTGGGATGGAGGGAAAGTGGAGGCAGCGGGAGGAAGTAGGAGGAAATGACAGTTCCGCTTCCGAGGCCTGACTCTACCCTTCTCTCAAGCAGACTGCGGGCCTCCACGCCACTAGCGGAAGGTCACCGGTGGCAGCTAACTGCCAAGACACGAGGATGCGCAAGCGACAGGAAGTGCGCCGCGGGGTCCCCGAAGACCACTTCCCTGTCACGCACTCATGCGTCCCGGCCGCTGGCGTCAGAGTCCGCTGGAGGGTCTCGGGCCAAAGGACGTCTGTGCGTCAAAAGGATGGCTTGCCAGGTAGTCTTGGTACTCCCCGTCGATCAGCTTGGCCGCGTTGTTCCTGGCAAACCAGCAGTCCACCTGCTCCTCCCCGTTGTAGATTTTCCGCTGTTTCCAGACCACCGGGACCTGGTGTCCCTTCACCTTCAGGATGGTCTCCGCCGGCTCGCCTGCCTTCGGGAAGGGAAGGTGGGAAGGCTCCTCTGAGAGTCTGGCGTCCTGGTTCAGGAACTGACCTGGGAGGACACAAAAAACCATCGGGTCTAAGTCTAAGTCAAGCGCGGGGAGCCCTGCGGTGGAAGACCTCGTGTCAGCCTCGGCCCTTGGTGACCAGCCAGTGCGCGGGGCTGCCCGCAGGCAGGCTCGGATGCTCCCAGAGGCAGGGACTACCTGACTGCCCCCACGGGCTGCGCCCTCCCAGCAGACTCACACCTGTCCGCCTGTTTGCGGGGTGCGGGCGGAGGAGTCCTAGGTTGGGCTCGCCGTGGCCTCCCCTTTTGGAAGCTGGCTGCTAACACTGGAAAGCTGCCTAATGACCCGTCTAGACAGATAACCACCGTCTCCGCGTGAGCTGGGAGAGAGCACGGGCTGGACAGGGAGGGAGACTGAGGTCTCCCCTCTCCTCCAGGCCATAGCCCCGCTCCCAGACTGTGTCTTCCGTGGGTGTGGCTGGGGCAGGGAAAGCCGTCAGTTCGGCCGTTCCTGATCCGCACCCCCGGAATTCTGTGGGTCAAGCGAGGGCACGGCTAAGGCTGCAGGAATCCCGGCCCGCGTCTGGGGGAGGCGGCTCCTGCTTGGCAGTCAAGTGGGACAGAAACACGTCCAGCTCGAGTGCCAGGAAATCCTGCTTTCTAAACTGGGCCCTGGCGGCAGCTCACCCTTTACTTTTGGGCAAGGGGCCCACATGGGCCTGCACGTCGAAAACAGCCAGCGAGGACTGCCTGCTGCTCAGGGCAGGGTGGGGGACTCCTGCCCGGGGCTGGGCTGGGGACTGCCCTTGATGGCATCTCCTTCCCCAGAGTCCGGAGCCAGACCTCAGGAGGATGACCCCCGGAGTCTCTGCTCACTTTTCCAGAAGGCCAGTGAGAATTGGCGGGTGCAGCCCCTTCCCATTCTAGAAAGTCACCAGGGAACAAGGCATGGAATTTCAGGACTGCATCGCTCGGGCGAGCTGACCGAACTGGCAACAGCGGCCTCACGCTGGGAAGCTGACTTCTGGGCTCGGAGCCAGCGTGAGAGCAGCTGCCTACCTAACAGTCCGTGGCAGTTGCCAGAGAGGCCTTTGCTGTTGGAGATGTAGAAACCCAGGTGGTCTCGCTGGTAAGGGGCCGGCTTTTTGTACAGGTGAACGAGGATGACGAAGGCAATGGTGCTCTGGATGGTGACGGTGACGCTGGCGTTAGCGGACACAGACACCTCCAGCCCCCGACTCCCCGCCACTGCGCTCTGGCTGCAGGGGAGGACCAGCCTCTCCCCACCGTCCAAGATGACTCTGCTGGGTGTGATCTCCAGGTAAGACCTCTCCGGCTTGTTGACGAGGATGGTGATGGTGCGGAAGTAGGTGCGCTGCTTCTTGTGGCCGCTTGGGGGCGCCGGGGCCCCAATCAGCTCTCCGTTCACCGTCACACCTGGAAGTCAGAGGGGACCAGGGCAGTGGTTAGGGCACCATCTGACCCGCGGGAAGGGGCCACTTGGTCCTGCCGGATGAGTGAAGGCACGCATGCGTGAAGGTGTGAGAGACGCCGTCCCCTTGTTATCAATACGTTGGACCCGGGGAAGCAAGCTGTAGGCTTGCCCTCCCTGGGGCAGGGGGCAAGGGGCAGAGGGGAGAAATCCCAGCCTGGCCAGAAGCCAGGTACGACAGCCTCAGGGCTCCAGGATTCTCTGCTGTCTCCCATCCCAGATGCCATGCTGATCACAGAGACGCCAGGAACAGTCCCTAGGAAGGTGGGCACCTCCTGCGGTGTGGGGGAGGGATAGAGTCAGGCCCCCATCTCCCTGCTAAGCCTGAGTTAGGACAAGTTGAGATTTAGGTCTGACGCTAGGAAGAAGCCTTGCAAGAGAACAAGGTAGGACAGGAGCCCCGGGACCGCACCTTCTATAATTGCATCACACGTCACCTGGCCTTCAAGAAAGGCATCCTCTTGGAACCGGGAACAGCCACACGGCCATCCCTCGGGCACTGCTACCTGCGTGTGGCTTGAGGGCTGTGCGTATACTGACCCCTTTCACCCAGCCCCTTTCCAGACTGCAGGGGATCAGAGCCCTGTTCACTTCCGAGTTCAGTGCACACAGAGCTGGGGGCTTCACGTCTGCACTGCAGAGGAACCAAGAGGGCTGGTTTTAGGGCTCCAGCCCTCTCACCATGACGGTTTTGGAATGGAGAGACGTGGTAACAATAACAGATCCTGAATCTCTACAGCCCCTGTGCATTTACAAAATGACTTCGCATCTGTTACAGAATTTGGCCTTTGCAATAGCCTGGTGAGACTGGCAGAGCAAATACCACGGCCTCCGGGTTACAAGGCTCAAGTCAGAGCAGGGTTTCCAACGTTTGTCTTCCTGACTCCAAGCCCCACACAGTCGACTTCCTTTAATGAAGCACTCACAGTCCTCAGTGAGTGTCTGCGATGTGCACCCTTATCTTCGTGGCCGTCCGTCTCAAGAACGGAGGGGGGCAGTCCTACCTACGTTACCCTTGCCCAGAGGTCACAGAACCTACCAGAGTCCGCGTGATCAGAGACGAGCCTCAGGATGTCCCCCGGCTGCCCATCGATGTTGAAGCAGACGGTGAGCTTGCTCAGGGGGAAATCCACGACAAAATGGGGATCTCCATCCACTGCCAGACCAGGCAAAACCGGAAGAGAGCGAGAGAGACAAGACATTTATGGGGCGCCTTCCGTGTGTACACACTCCCTTCTCCTGGCGCTGCTTATTTCACCTGTCACTGATCCTCAACGTCAAAGTGAGGAAGGTGCCCGGGGGTGAAGCAACACACCAGCATTACATGGTGTGTGAGGTGTGTCCGTGAACTCGGGTCCCCTACACCCAGACATGATGCTCCTGCCACCACACTTCAGCCACCGAAAATCATTTCCTATCTCCTCCGGCCACCCAAGGCAGGAGACGTGGATGCAAGCCCTCCCTCTCCTGTCACCGGAGCGCCACGGGGTCAGACACCCACAGTCCCTGTGTGACAGTGGCTACCAGCCAACCCAACCTCGGGCGGTGACCACGAGGGGTTCAGAGACACTGGGGGTTAGGGAGGATGGTCGGCGATGGCCGCGGAAGTCCTGCCTCGGGGGCACTTGGACCTCAATGCTCTCGGAGTATTGTCCACAGCGGAGACCACAGCACGTGGCCGGTCTCTGGTGCTTGTGCATCCTCCTCATTCTTGCCTCTGGTCAGCATGAACAGCCTTGCCTCTTACGGTACGGACAAAATAATTCCCGACCGTCTACATCAACTCTCTCCCCTCACAAGGCTGGAGAGTTAGCTTCTTTCTAATTTTTATGCCAAACACGGCATGTTTCTGAATGCCTTTCTGCACACGCACGTACACAAGCCTGGATATGGTCAGTCTTTTCAAGTCACAAGCAAATTAATGTCCTCAGTGCAACTGCTAAAAAAAACAAAACCCCTTCCTGTTCCTAGCATGACTCAGAAAGGCCCAGGAAAGAAGCTAGCTGATCTCTCTGGGACGTGCCTCCAGCAACCCGTGATAGATAAATACAAGATACTGGTCTTTTGTAGATGAGGGGGAAAAGCAAAAAAAAAGACACCCATAGGAGACAAAGTCCTGGTCCATGTTTTGGTACCCTTTAGGTATGACTGTAACTATGTGACAGTTCTTTGAGAGTTTCTTGTGGTCACACCACAGCATTTCTACTCCAATCATCCAAATCCTTTCACCAGGAAGGATGCTGCTTGTTTCAAAAAGGAGAGGAGATATTTGGAGCTCATTACTCCTCGCAGCATCCAAGAGGAAAGTTTCCTCGAATTCCACAAAACATGTGCGTGTTCAGAAGAGTTGTGCTTGCCCTATCAGAGACCGCGTGCATCCTCTCCGCATGGCTGTCTCTAGAACATTCCTGGCACGTCGAGCACATCAGCAGCTAGGCAGTAAGAGACTTAGAAAGGAAGGCGTGTGTATTTCAAGACTAAAACCCCACCTTTGTGTGCTGTTCCATCTGGATGCTTATTATAATCCCAGGAAGCTGGCCAAAGAAAATTTTATGGTATTTCTATTTCTCTTTCCCTTCTAAAGCTGAAGCTCAACATAATAATAATAATAATAATAATAATAATAAACTGCACATCACCGATACTTGTACCACCGTGAGCTGAAGCACATATACATCACGTCTCTGAAAAAAGGAACTTCTAAACTCAGTCGTGATGCAAATGCGGCTCTGCTGCCCGCCTGTCCTGCTGTCAGCCCTGCCAGGCTCCTTGGGGAGGCAGCCACGGGGCTCATGGTTCCCTGACCGCCCTGGTTCTCAGAACTGCCTCCCGCTGCTGACTTTTGCTGAACGACCGTGGGTCCTGTATTTTAATGGCAGTTAAATATTTGTCTGTACACTAAGAGGCAAGGCTGGGCATTTTAATGCCAGGGAACTCTGGGCCCTCCATCTGGAAAACACCTCAGCCCTCAAGTGACACAACCACATTCTTTTCTTTACCTGAGGTTTTGGAGACTTTAATTCTTGGGCTGTATGGTTTCTTGAGAGCTGGTCCTAGAAAGAGGAGAACCCCCAGTGTGATCATTAAGGAGGATGAGATGAGAGGCACAGACAATAGGTTTGTGGTGAGTAAAATACAGCTTTCAAATGCAGTCGTGCTCATTTAAAAACATCTCCTGTTTAAAGAAGGACCTTGGCCGCACAACACACAAGCGAAGGGGTACCATGTGAAGACTTAGTTATTTTGCTCTTTTATAAGTCAGATTGTATTCTTCCTGTCTAGGGTTTCTGCTTGTACAGGAAGGGAAGGCACCTGTCATGCGTAATGAACAGTTATGCAATCTAGGGTCTGGGTAGAGTTGTTTAGTGGGTACGGAGTCTCATGTTTGCAAGGTGAAAAAAGTTCTGAAAGACCTGTGAATATACTTCATAATACTGAGCTGTACACTCAAAAATGGTTAAGATGGTAAATTTTATGTTATTTTTCACAATTAAAAAATTCAAAAATATTTTTAAAAAGACACTTATTTAATCCAGATATAATCTGAACCTAAATGCCTAGTTCTACATCCCTCGCGGCAGAGGGATCTAGCATTTGTACAAACACTAGCTTTGTACCAAAGACTAACACACCGAACCCTTGTAATGGCCCTTCAGAGAAATCGTTAGTATCCACGTTTTATAGACCAGGAAACAGGAGCCCAGAGACATTCAGACACTTGCCCCGAGTCACACAGCGGAAACAGCTATGCCTACATCCTGCCCTTCCGCTCGCTCTACCACACCCAGGGACTGCTCAGAGTTTAGAGTGGGAGGCATAAACGAGACAGCGTTTGTAGGCTCTGGGTTCCTGTCTGTTCCCTTTCTTAGGAGATATGACCTCGGTGGGAATTTAATAAAAATGTCAAAATGTAAAAAAAACGCTGTTTGCCACACGTGGTTATTACTCAGGTTATAAGGCTCTGCTTGAGCGGAGGCCTTTTGCTCTCCTTTTCCTCTGCTTGTGGCTACTGATTTCCCCCGACAAAACAGCACAAGACTGGAAAGGACGGTTTCTGCCTAGATTCTGCGTGACGGGCACGAAAAGGATGAAGTCTGTCCAGAATCCGCCACGTCGGTGCCCACGCACGGGGTCAGGGCGGGACGGACCCAGCGTCGGAGGGGAAGACCTTCTCCCCTTCCGGGATGCAGGACCCCCTTGGGGGCTGTGTGTTTGCCAGGTACTCGGCTCATCTCTAGATGTCCCCCACCCCACCTCCCCCCACCCCTACCCCAGCCCCTCCCACTCACCCCCCCCACCTTTGGGAACCTGCGGGCCCAGCCAGTACAAGGCAGAGCTCTGAGGGACTCACCGAGGCCGGAGGACGCTGAAACGCTGGGCTTTGTTCTTGCCCGGAGCCTCCAGTACTGACCCCCATGGGGTAGGCCCCCGACCCTACGATTTTTCAATAAACTGACTTCCCCCAAGGACATTTCTGGGAGGAATGCCCCATTTCCGACTTTCTTCAGAGCTCCGCCCCTTGCAGCCTCACAAACACTGCAGTGTCGCGCTCCCTCAGGGGACAGCAGCTGGGGCTGGTGTGGGGGGGCCCACCCTTGCTCACCTGGCTGCGGGGGGGTGCCCCGCAGGCTCTGCATCACGGTCTCGGGGCCCACGGCGGCCTCCGGCGTCTCGGCGGCCGGCGCTGCCCCCAGCAAGTTCAAGGCGGTGAGCGGGGTGAGGAAGCGGTAGGCCAGGGCCAGGGCCTGTGCCTGCTGCCTCAGGCGCTCCTTCTCCCGGGCATCGCGGCTGTGGCGCCAGGAGCTCAGCAGCTCCTTCACCGTCAGGTAGCTCCAGAGCCGCTCCACGTGGTTGGGGTCCCCCGCGCCGCCCCCCACCCTCCGGGGCTCCACGGGCACGTCCGTCTTCAGGATGACGAACTTCTTGCTGTTGCTGGCCGTGACCTCCACGTGCAGCTGACCCGCCTTGCTGTCGGCCAGCTTCCCCGCGATGACGATCTCCGAGCCGTTGAAGTAGTTGGGGAACAGGGTCCTGGTGGCCCGCTCCACCGCGGCCGGCGGATAATCCACGCGGATGTCGGAGAGGAGAGGGGTCCTGATCTCATCGTAGAACCTGTGGCGGAAGGGCAGAGGGACAGAGTCAGGGCCCGCGGTGGCCGAGTCAGGACGGGTCCTATCTGCCAGGGACCGAGGTCTTAGAGGCCCCTCACATCAACACTGCGCAGCAGAGCACTTCTGCGGTGAGACGGCACAGCAGCAGCTTGAACACCACTGGTGACAGAGAACTCACTACCACACAGGCTTCCCTCCTCCTTTCAGCGGGCCCCACGAGAAGGGGGAGCCCCCGGGAGCAGATCACACCTTGCTTCCTCCAGTTTCCACCACTGGACTCTTCTGCTTCCGGAGCAACACTGCATGAGGAGTCTAATCTACCCTCAATGTTCAGATGCTTGAAAAACACGGGCATTTGAACATCTCAGACACTGCCGTGTGCTCCTTGAAATCTCTGTGTGCCGCCTGGCCGATCCTCACCCGCTCCGATTTCTGAACTACTCATGTGATATGGCCTCAAGCATCCCCAGCTGAGCGGCCTCTCGGTATCTTTCTTATGTACATAACTACGTTTCTCAAAGGGCCTCATAAAACACGTTCCTTCGAACCAAACACATGTTCCAGGTGCACTTAAGCCCATTACCCTTGAGGAATCTCATCTTGATGCTGAGGTTAGGCTTGTGTGTAATGCCTCATTTGCTCACTTTAGCTTTTCTCCTGGTTGTTCAAAGTTGCTTTTTGCTGAGTAAGGGGACCATCAAAATCCCCCTTCCAAAGATCTAGACAGCACAGGTCGTGGAAACTAGCTTAGCCCCTTCCTGGCTGTGTGTCTTGGGGCATGTCACATAGCCTCTCTGAACTTCGGGTTCTTCCTCTCTAAAGTTGGAATGTTGAAGCAACTGCTTATTCTTCCCTTCTTTCCTGAGTTCTACCCATCCAGCTGTCAACTACAACTCTTAGCCTCTACTCTGGCCAAACGTGGCCACATTCTCACCGACAGAGTATGAGTAGAAGTGAGATGTACAAGTTCTGCAATGCTTGCTTGGAAAAAAAAAAATGGCTTCTTACTCTGGTTTTTCTTTCCCCCTCTTTGGGGCTAGGATTTACAAATGATAGGGACCTAATTTCAACCCTGCAGCTAAAGGCGACACCTGAGGGGAGCAGAGCCACCAAAGGGAAGGAACAGGAGTCTCTGAGTGACTTCCTGGAGCAGAATCCAGTGTGTCCAGATAATACGGGAGAGGGTCATCTGGTGGCAGCTTCGCTTGGACGCTACTACCCCACTCCCGGGCTTTCTGTGAGGCTTGCCCGAGACAACAGACGTAGGAAAGCCTGGCGCATCGAGAGTTCTCGCTGGCTGTTGGGTGTCGATGATGGTTTTGGAAATATGACAGGGCAGCTGGTATGTTTCACGGTCATTGCTTCTGTTTTTGAGAACATTATTAAATCTTAACATACAATGCACTACGTTCTCCCTCTTTAAATATAGTTTTGAGTAATTTTGAAAATGTGGGAAGCAAATCTTTTTATTTAGATCTCTGACCATGGGGCGCCTGGGTGGCTCAGTCAGCTAAGCGTCTGCCTTCAGCTCAGATCATGATCCCAGGGTCCTGGGATGGAGCCCCACGCTGGGCTCCCTGCTCAGTGGGGAGTCTGCTTTTCCCTCTCCCTTTCCCCCTGCTCATGCTGTCTGTCTCTCTCTTTCAAATAAATAAATAAAATCTTAAAAAAAAAAAAAAGAAAGAAAAGAAAAAAAAAATAAATCTTTGACCAAAATGCTGTGGGAGGGGGGAGAACAGTGAGGAACCCCATACCAAGGACCCACATTTACTGTCCACTTCGGAGGCCTCCAATTAGGTTTATCAGTAATGAATATTCCTTGAATGTGGCTTCCGGACAGCTGCGAATCTACCCGAACTTCACTTTTCCTTTTAAGTATCTACTCTATCTGCTGTGAAGAAGACCCAAGCTCATCACGTGGAACGGAGAGTCAGCACATGCTCGAATCAGCAGCGAGGTCATACTTGTTTTTGGCAAATGACAGCTGCGGGAAGGCTCCAAATGGAGACAGAAAACCCAAGACCTAGTTTCTTCTCCATCTCAAAACAGTAAGAGAATCAGCGGCCAGTGTTACCCAGTACACCAAATGGAGACACTGCCTCTTCTCCTACGTAGCCCCAGGGGGAATTAGAGCAAACACTAGGCAGCATGCCAGTAAATACCCTAGAAGAGTCGAGAAGATAGTTACGGCCGTAGAAGCTAGCAGCCCCCTAACAGGCAGCAGTGGTCCTGCCAACACTTCACACTGGTTTTCTCATTCAGTTCTGTCGACCGACCACAACCCTCACTTTACAGAGGACGATACTGAGCAAGACTGGCTTCCACTCTGCCTACAGTCACAAGGCAAGGCCCAGAATCTGAACCCGATGGACCTGGGTTAAGCATCCCTTAGGACATCTCCCGGTGTAGTGAGTTATGACCCCACAACCCTCCTCTCCCTCCTGAGAGCCTGAGTCCCCCCCTAGTGGAGAAAACGGATGTACGGACCCGATGAGCTGTGAGCCCGCGTCGTCCTCCTCCAGGACACGCCGTGTGAGGCCACAGTTCTCCAGCGACAGTTTCTCCAGCAGCATGAAGTCCACGTCGTTCCCGATGCCGATGGTGAAGATGCAGACTTGGCCGCGGGCCGCCTCCTTGGTGTTGTTGAGAATCTTGAGGGTGTGGGTCTCCCCGACGGTGGGTTTCCCATCGGTCAGGAAGACGATGAGGGACACGCTGCGGTCTTCTATGTCGTTGTGAGCCACATAGTCGTTGAGCAGCTTGATGCCCCTCTGCAGGGCCCCATTGATGTCTGTGCCTGGGGGACACCACAAGGCGCCCGCTCAAGCCCGTGTGCCCGTCTTCTTCACCTGGGCCCATGGGCTTGGCCGTGCGTCCCCCGCCACCATTCGAGCAGGAGGACGTGAGTGGAGAAAGAAGTCGCCTGTACCTACGGGGTGACACCAGCCTAGTAGACACTTGGCAAGGGTTTCATTTTTTGCTAAATGAATGGGCATGGCCCGGAATTATCCCACGGTATGCCCCTTCTCCTGAACGCACCCCTTCACTTAGGCGTCTTCGACACCTCTGCAACAGTGGTTCCTACGCCTTTTCTGGGAATAGCTTTGCAAAGGGCAGGAAGGTACAGGTACAGGAATCTGGAGGAAGTGCAAGTCCCAGAGGGAAAGAAAAGGCACTCACTTTAGGTACATGCTTACTTTTAGTAAGTTTATAAAGCTGTATACCCAACACCACGACCCATCACCCTGTGTGGAGTGATTTTCATCTAGCCACGAAATGTACCATGTCTGAGCGAACCGGGTAATTTCTCCCCATTGTTTCACATTCTCCAGAATTTCTGGCTAAAAAAATAAAAACACACGTCTAGGTCTGTGTGGACACACTGATTCTGAGATGCACACTGAGTCTGAACGTCAGGAAAAGTGACAGCTGAAACAGTGTTTAACATTTCTTTGGGCTCATTAACTTGCCTTTCTGAATGTCCAGCCTAGATGCACATGACCTCTGGATGTATGAGCCTGGACAAAAAGGCAGGTCTTTATTTTCCCTTTAATCGAGAACTTGGCAGTGACGCCAAATCTTCTATTCTACTTTAAGGCCAAGGAAAGCCCAGGGGAAGGGACCGACTTAGCTTTCCTAGTTCCAGACACCGAGGCACAGCAGGGTGTGGATCACACCTATGCAAAGCCAGGACGTGTCCCAAGCTCTTAAGAACAAGGAAGTGCCCTCCACAGGGAGACACCGCCCCCCACAGAGCCGCCCGGCCACCTGCAGAGAGACCCCCCAGCCCCAGTCAACAGAGGACCCAAATGCACCAGCAAGAGGGACTGCTTGGGTGAAGATGGCCACGTCTCACTCTGAGAGAGGACTGCCCATGTGCCGGCCACTGTTTTAAGCCCTTTAGATATTTTAACTGATTTTATCCTCATCACAGCCCCATTATTGTCTATAATTGAGATGCGTAAACTTGGGTACAGACACAGCCAACGGCTCGTAGACGGTGGGGCTGGCTTCAGATCCAGACAGTCTGGCTTCAGAACCTATGCGCCAACCCTACTGTTCCGCTTCTCTGAGAGGAACGAACAGACTGACTTTCTGTTCACCTGGAGAGCTTGGGGTGGTGAAATGCGGAGACAAAAATAAAGGAAACTAATACGGTTTCTAAGGTGTGGATTCCAAAATGACATAATACACATCAGCTGTTTCCTGAAGTTTTATCCCCACACACTCTGCCAACACACACACACACACACACACACACACCCCATTACTAATAGTGAGGAGCGCTGTTGAAATGCATTCAATTCAACAAATACTCGTTGAGCACAAGCTATACATGTCAGGACCTGTGCTGGGAACCATGGGCCATACAAAGATGAAGAGTTTCCTCCCTCAAGGACCTGTCTTATCCCTACTTCCTCCCGTATTATTAATTCCAATCTTCTATCTCTCTCACCACCCAGTAAATTGGTTCCTAGACCACACTGTTGTGGAGACCAGTAGGAAATTCCATGGCAGTCAGAGTTCCATTCAAGCACGATCAAGTTCTAAATGAAGTTCATTTGGGAAACCAGAGCTTCATCGTGGAGAGAAAACAATACACAGACGAAAGATGAAAAATGCAGGAAGAAAACTGAACTGGATTCTTCTATGTTCCCCAATAACCAAATTAGAATTGACCGAGAAAGCAGCCCCAGGAGACGGCGTCTCTGTAAAGGCCCTTGTAGGAAGAGCGGAGGGAGCCTGGACAGCCCTACACATTCCAGTGCTGAACACAGGGCTGCTGTACTGGAGACGGAGAGAGCAGCGAGAAGGACCCCCACATCCTGCGTGGAAGCATGGCTGGGTAACCCCCTGTTCTGGCTCTCTCCTCTCCCTGCATCCTGGAGGACCTGTTCCATCTTCCACACTCTTCCGCGGGCAACATACCCAAACCAAGTGTGCCAAGACTCAGAGCCCAGGACTCTCCCCATGCGCTGCATCTCCCTGGCTGCCTGAGATGCGTGCTCCACACGCTGGCGCAGCCCTGCTGAGAGGCAAACGGCCCAGCAGCTCTGTCCCACCCGCTGCCTCCCAAGGTGCCAGCGCCCAAGCTCATAAAACATGGAGACATCTCTTTGGCTTTGATTCCTCACCCAAGAGCAGCTTCCAAAAACTGCTTCATTGTTCGGATCCGTGAGATAAACCAGGAAAGGCTCCAAAACCTATCAGGTATTTTCCCCCTAACTTAACCTGACCATTAGTTCAGGGCCTGGAAGACGAGAATTTCCAGACTCGGTGTTCAGAGAAACATAAGCTTCTGGGAAAGCTCTCACCCTTTATCTCCTTTCCTGTGATCGGCTTCAGCTTTCAAATCCTCGTCTCCTGGCAGAAAATCGCTTACTATCACGTCAAAGGCAACAAGAAAACAAGGTCTCGTATTTACCTCCAGTGGGCGACATGTGATGAATGTAGACTTTGCCGTCTCTCACATTGTTGGGAGTCACCGACACCAAATGGTCCTTCCACACTTTGATGCGGTTGGAAAATCCGATGATACTGAAGTGATCCTGGGGTCGCAGGTCGTGGAGAATCGTGAACAGGGCATCCTTGGTCTAAAGCAACACAGGAGTAAAACGGGTCACAGCTGATCACCTCCGTCCTCACATCCCCTGGCCTAGAAACTGCGTGCCAGGAACAATGCCAGGGTTAAAATCAGTGCCTGAGATGTAAAGGGACTAAAGGGACTTGGATACATGTCCAGGGAGCTCTGTCACTTCGCTGGAAGAACACTGACATGAAAATGTTACGATCATGAATGGGATTTTATTTACTTTTGAAGGTTTTATTTGACAGAGAGAGAGACAGCTAGAGAGGGAACACAAGCAGGGGGAGTGGGAGAGGGAGAAGCAGACTCCCCGCCGACCAGGGAGCCTGATGCGGGGCTCGATCCCACGGTCCTAGGACATAATCATGCTCACCGACTGAGCCCCCCAGGTGCCCCACGAATGGACATCTGAGGGGTCACAGGCCACTGCAAGTCGTGCCGTCTCAGGCCTCTACCATCACAGTATCAACGGAAGGTTCTTTAACTCTGCCTGATGCCCATGTGTCACCTGACAAGCTCCCAGTCACTCTTCAAAACCCAGCTGATGTGCCCTAGCCTCCATGTGAAACATTTCCTAACTCCTCCAAAGACAGCTGATCCTCTCCCTTCTAGGCTAGCACGGCCCTCAAAATACCCATGTTATAAAGTGCATCATGACCCAGTTGTGATTATTTGCTTTTTATCTTTGTCCCTGGCTGTACTGTGCGCTCTGGGTGGGCAGCTCCCGTGCATCCTCATATGGCCCCGTGCGCGGGAGAGCTCCTGACGCTCGGGGTGGGGGGCGCGTGGACGGAAGCTCAGTGAACGATGCACGCGTACCTGCTTTACGAATTGTAAGACTAAAGGCACAAATAATAAACAGGCTAAGAATTTATTTATTTATTTTTAAATTTTGTTCTATTTGACAGACAGAGATCACAAGTAGGCAGAGAGGCAGGTAGAGAGAGAGGAGGAAGCAGGCTCCCCGCTGAGCAGAAAGCCCAATGCGGGGCTCGATCCCAGGACCCCGGGATCATGACCTGAGCCGAAGGCAGAGGCATTAACCCACTGAGCCACCCAGGCGCCCCTGGTCTAAGAATTTAAAAGAGAATGAAAACACGGGCGGGGGGGTTGCTGCAGCCGAAGGAAAAGACCTCACAGGGAAGCAGGAATAGGAGGGTAAAAGGATCTGGATCGCTTGAAAGTCTAGGAAGGGCATTCTGGAAAGCAGCAAAGACAAGTGCGTTGAATGAGTAAATGAGAGAGAGCTGGAGGGAAGAAGAGGGATGGTGAGAGGTGTGTGGAATGCCGAATACTTCCTGAACGCAGAGGAAGTCAGAGAGACACCTGCCCCCACCCTGAGAACCATGGGAAGACAATACTGAGGAGGCTGCGCAGGAAGCACAGAAGTGATCGCGTCCCTGTGAAAGCGTGGCAGATAATCACCCCAAGCAGACGTGGGCAGAGCGCGAAGTGTTGACGCGCTGTCGGCCAGGAAGCTGGCGGGACTTCCACTGCGCACCCTTCCTTCCACCCGGAGGACACAAGCCCGGCCCCACTCCCAGCCCCACAGCCTAGACTTCTGGGAGGCCTGAAGGGCCGCAGGGGTGAGGGACAGGACAACGGGGAGCAGCGGCCGTCCCCGAGCCAGCACCGCTGGGACCCAGGTCTGAGGCAGGCGCCTGGAAAGGCTTGCGTGGCTCGGAGCACGGAGCTGGCAGCCACCGCCGCTGAGGGCTCGGGCTCAGGCGGGGGAAGCCTGGGGTTTGTTTAGCTGCTGGCATCCTTTGGGATCCTTAAATAGTGTGCTGAGGACCCGGAGAGAGGCTGCCTACTCCTCTGCGGCTATTTTCCTCCCATTGTGATGGATATTCTGCTTTAGGAAGAGTCTGTTCCACTTCTCCACCCTCCTCCCCTCAACTCAGCAGCTACAGGTTTCTTATGACCTTGTAAGGCCACAGCTGCCGTGTATCCTCATATGCACCGAAGGCAGGCAGGCCAGCGGGCTTGCTCGGCTCCCTTTCCAGTTGCATCGGGACCTTTCGGGCAGCCTCCCAGCCCTCATCCCCAGGGGCCTGGGGAGAAGCTGCCGCAGTGGCCTGCAGCCAGCGCCCTCCGTGAACGGCCCGTGGGCTCTTACTCTCTCCTTAGATGGGCCGGCAGCCCTGGGTGCTCCGCATTCTTGGAAGGCGTAAAAGGCAAGCAGAAAGTGAGCGTCCAGACAGGAGAGTGAATGCCAGGGGACTTCAGCTGGTGTTCCTGCACACTATGTTTACACGCTGAAGATGAACACCAACCCTGCCAGACTTTCCAAAAGTACAATCCAGAAAACAGGGTAAGCGCATTCCAGAAAGATCAGAGTAAGCTCAGAGAGGCAGAGAATATGCAGTCCAAGCCTGTCTGAAGGCCTGAACGACCCTGGAGGCAAAGAGGCGGCACAGGAGAGGGGTCAGTCCAAACCCTTAAGGGCCTGGAGGATGACAACGGAGAAAACCCATCGAAGCTTCCAGGGCAAGCGGACGGACAGACAAGGATGGTTACCAGTTCTCCCCCAGGCCCTCTCCAACGAATGTCATCTAAAGGGAAAGACCCTGGATGTCCCAGCAAGCAATGTTCCTTGGCCTTCTTTCCCACCCCCAAAGCTCCACTAACGGCCTTTGCACACTAGGAAAGACCTGCCCGCTTGAGACACGCCCTCTAGAGTGAGGCCGTCCTGAAATTAACTTGTTACCAGGCGACCACCGGACACGTGCAAATGTCCTCCCTGGAGACCTTTTAAAATGGGCATCTACAACGTACAACTGTATACTTGGCATAGAGTTTCTGTGCAGATGAATACCACTGGGGGTCGGCTGTGATTAGTGAGCGTGGCGGGGTGTCCGGCATTGCCAAGCCACCCTCGGGCTCCAGGTCACTGGAGCACCTCCAGCGTGTCACCACTGTTCACATTTATTCTCGGGAACAAGGACGCAGCTTTCTGGGAAGAGAGGTTCGGGGTACAGTATCCAACTACCAGGTGGTCCGCCTGCTGGGGAGGAATCAGGGAGTCTTGGGGGAAGAGGGCAATGGGGAAGAGGCAGGAAAACCATGCCCTGTGCAGAGGGAGAGAAGAGTAAGGAGCACAGGGGACCGTGGCGGAGGAGGAGCGTTCTTAGAGACTGGCCAGCCGCAGAGCCACGCATCTCCTCCGCCGGTGGGGAGCGGTTCCTGGAGGCGCCGGTCCGCAGACACAGGCACCCGCAAGCTTCCTGCTGATCAGAGCGCGTAATCCGCAGATACCAGCCCGCATATGGACAGGAACCTTCCAGATGGTGTGTGGACTGGAGAAAGACGAAAGCTACACAGATACAACTGATAACACAAAAGGACGTACTTCTTAGAGTTCAGGTCGTGAGGAAGCCCTTGGCCTGCCCGGTCATTAAGGATGCCTTTTAGTCCTACCTATCTAGAACAGCCAAGAATGGGGCCTGTTCCCTCTTGAAACTATTTTATGGTGACGAATTCCTCTTCTCGTGTGTACTCTCCTTAGGTTAGGAGGAGGAAACATGTCCTTGGAAAACAATGCCTTAGAAGTTCATTCCAGCTCTGCCGAGGGGTTTTTCCTAAGTCTTTTCATCTCTGTCCTTAAATTGAAGTACCTTCAGGAACAAGGCAGATATAAGATATACAAATAAACTGTTTCAGATTCTGCATTCATTCAGTGCGGCTGGCTACGGTCCCGCGTTGTAGTGGATCTTCACGACAGAGACGTATATGGTGTCCTCTGATGCGTCCGCTGAAAGGGCAGAGCCGGGTCCCTGCAGCTAACGCAGGACCCCCCTTGGCAGTGCCACGACCAGGGAGGGGAGTGTCCAGGAGGCAGTTCTGGCAGTGCACTTTGGGTCCCTGTATTAAACTAGGGTAAGGGATGGAAACTTCCTCTCCGCCTTCCCTACGAAACGGGACCTTCACAGCTGCAGGCTCTTGGCACAGCCCTCAAGGGGGTGAGCATTCCGCTTTGCTAACCCAGGTCGTGAATGACCATTCAACACTTCACAAGCAGGGAAGCGTTGCATAAAAAGACCCTCAGAGTGAAATGTCAGTGGAACCCATGACAGACCCAGCTGCCTGGCCGCCCTTGGGACCACCTTCATCAGGGTTCCCGATGACGCAGCTTTTCCCAAACATTTCTGTATCTGAACGAAACCACACTCGCGGGAAATAACTCTGACACAATAGGCCTTTTGTACCACAAAGTCTGGATTCTTGGGCATCATACAAGGGGAGCCATGACATCATAGATGAAATCCAAGTTCAAGGGTAGTAGATATTAGCCAGTCTGTGTTCTCAGCAGAATAGCCGTGCTGTTCTCCTAAGCAGCACTATCACTTGCCACATTCTAAAATGTTTTCCAAGTGCACATTTTCCCTTTCATTTTCCCACATGGTCCTTTTGAATGAACCCAAGAGAAAAAGTGCCCATGATAAACAGCTTTTTAAAAATCCCACAAAGAAACTTAAGCCCTTCTCACGTCTGAGCTGGGCTACAAACAAGGATTGTGATCAACAGATACACATCATGAAAATAGCCCTAAGTTTCTGAGAAAGCACACCTAGAAATGGACTAGGTCCACTATAAACTCTGCCTACGGGTCAGCCTTCGCCCTTCCCTCGGTGGGTATAGGTAATGGGGGAAGGGAGAAGCATATTTATACTGTCCTCCTGTTAGCCAGCAGGGGGAAGCCCTTGCTGTCTGGGGAGCAATGTGTCCTTGCAGTCATTCTATACAAAGGGACAGACACAGATAAAAAAGTCTGTGACTCAGGGGCACCTGTGTGGCTCAGTGGGTTAAGCATCCGACTCTTAGTTTCAGCTAAGGTCATAATCTCGGGGTTGTGGGATCAAGCCCCATGTCAGGCTCCACGCTCAGCAGGGATTCTGCTTGGGAATCTATCCCTCTCCCTCTGCCCCCTACCCTTCTCTCTTTCTCTTAAAAAAAAAAAAAAAAAAAAAAGGAGAGTCTGGGACTCCATGAAAGTTGGCAGCATCAGATCCCTGCAACCTTAAGGGGCCTAAGCCTGCAGCAGGAGCCCTGATGCGCCGGCCATCCCAGCATCTGTCTGCACACCCCACAGGCTTCCACGTGTGGCGCTGTCCCAAGTCTCCTTGGAGTCAGGGTCATGGTCAAGACCACAGTTGCCACAGTCGCCAGTAGAAGCTGCGGTCCACGCGTACCAGTTATGCTTCGGGGGCGGGTATTTTAAGGCCATGGTATTTCAAGATGATAGAAAATCTTTAAGAGGCAAGAGAACCTTATATCTATCTATTACAAGTCTTTCCCTGATTCGAAGGAAAGGTCTCTGAAATCTTCCTGTGACTGACCCTAAATCATCAGATTTTTTTTTAAATCCTAACTTTAGGAGCAAGGCAACAAACTGAGTGAGAAAGACTATTTCTCTATATCATTGTTACACTTAAACAACCAAACAACCTAGCTACAGATTGGTTTCAGAGAGGAAACTGAAACATTAAAAAATTATATTACTCCATTATATTACTCCTTACAGGATAAGGACACCTGAGGAGGTTCTCTGAAGTCACAAAGGAAATCAGTGATCACACAATGCCTCTTGTCGCCTCTGCCACACATATTCCCTAAAACCAACCATATAATTTACATTAAAAATAAAAATTCCAAACTATAATATAAGAAAGAAAATATGACGGGACTGGAAGAGATTATGCTGAGTGAAATAAGTCAAGCAGAGAGAGTCAATTATCATATGGTTTCACCTATTTG
>PISX010009566.1:21291-75045 GCA_004024625.1 Mellivora capensis
TGCATGGAGCACTGGGTGTGGTGTAAAACTATGAATTCTGTTACGCTGAAATTTAAAAATAAATAAATTAAAAAAAAGAAGTTAAAAATAGAAAAAAAAAAAAAAGAAAGAAAGAAAATATTTTTAAAAAAGTGTCTCGGTCAGATTTGAGGCATCTTGTTGAAAGAAACCAAAACCCTTTTTCTACTGGCCAATGTGTTCTCTACAAAAAGAGTAGAGACTAGGAGGTTTCCATATAAATGGAAAATTCGGACTAGAAGTCATCACATCTTCTAATGCTTTCCAAATTTAGTAGATGCTAAATAGTAAATTGACATTTCACCAAGTAAACATAGAAAACACTATTTCTTTGGTCTCTAAATTTTAATGCTCATGCTATTATGAAGGGAATATTAAAATTAAGCAAAACTGTAAGGTTCCTGTATTTAAAACTGTTAAGATTTCATGCTGTAATTTCTTTAACTGCTTGAATTCTAATTTCAAAAGCTTTTTCAGCACAGTACTGTGCTAGGCTATCCTATGACTCTGTTCTGATACCTAATTACTTATGTGCTTCCCCAATCTGTATAAAAAGATAAAGTGGTGGTTATTTCATAGAGAAAAGCAACTTCTTAGCCTAAATATAGGTGTTACGTCAGGACCGGATCTGAAAGAAAATAACTGTTAAATACTAAATTCTGGCTAAATTCAGCCTTAAGAACAACAACAACAGCAAAAAGGTCTGACTAGGTTCAGATACTAGAATGTCCTTTGCAATATAAACATAACTACATTTCATGAGTCTTCGTGTTTGAAAATAACATTAATCTCACTTGAGAAGCAAACTCATGTTAATGCTCTGGCTAATGTTAAGATTCATTACCTAATGTTTTGACTTTTTTTTGACAAATGTATGAAACATTTGCCTAATAATGTCATTTGTGCATTTTTCTAAAAGGCTCTCTGCCAATAACATTAACATCTTTGATTCTTTAGAGATTGAGCACACCCATCTTTCATGCTTTATGTGTAAACAACTCAAGGCTTAAAACGTTATTTTTTCACTTCTCTTCTTAAGGAAGGTCAATACTCCTCGGGATTTTCTCTCAGTGTTGATCCCACACTTCTCACCCTGGCCAAGGACGCGGCCCCACCTCTTCTATGTGCAGGTTCCTGGCGGCCATCCACAGGGGCGGCTTCCGGTTCTAACAGGAAGTGAATAAGAGGATGCTAACCAAGACATTTTCACTCATGTTTACACAGCTCCTTTGTAACCGGTGTCCTTCATCCATGTTCTGACACACCTACTGACTGACCGACCTGACCGGGTCCTCAGTTCCCCGCGCCTGGTCTAAATTGTTAACTTTATATTGCCCAACAGCGTGTTTGGATTCTGAAGCCCTGCCTGTTTCATTCTACAGATATAGATATATATATGTGTGTGTATGTATATTGTGTGTGTGTATGTATATGTATATGTGTGTGTATGTATATATACATATACATACATGTATATATGTATATATATGTACGTATATATATGTATATATACATATATATATACAGTGTGTGTGTGTGTGTGTGTCTGACTCTTTGCCTTTTGACTCATTCAACTTTCCCCTACGTGTGAGTTCTCATGATCCCTGTTTCCCTGGCGTGGGTCCACCCTATGCCACTCACTATAAATCTCCGGGGATGTGCCTTGACAAACATTAAGAACATGAGAGAAAGATTGGGGAGGCTGAGACAAAGCGATGCCCAGTAGGAAACCGTGGAACAGCTAACAAGTAAACACGGCGTATCCGCACACGGGGACAGTATCCACAAGAAACGATGTAGAGGAAGCGGAGTTATCCCTCACCAGGCAGGGAGAGCAAAGACATCCCTGTGTCTCCTTCATCATCCCATACTCTTAAAGATGCCGTGAGACTGGAAAGTGAAATTCTGGTAGCAGGAGGGAAGAGATTCTAAAATGAGGTGAACTTCATTCTTCGGGGTTGGTTACTTTTTCTTCTGAATTTTGGTAACACTCAACCCTATTTGTAGAAGGGGACTGATTCTGGAGAGCTAGGTCAGGAACAGAGAAGGCAGGAGTTTTTCTCTGCCCACCGTTCCGCTGGTGGTGCTGTCCTTCAAAGGAAGCAGCTTTATGCAAGGTTCTCAGGCTCAAGGGCCCACTTCCCAGCAATGGCATATTCACTCGTGCTTCATGACTTTTTTCAGGTTTTTCCTCAACCAAGAATTCACTCTCTCCTTTCCTATCAAGAAAACTGTCCTAGGGGTGCCTGGGTGCTTCAGTTGGTTAAGCATCTGCCTTTGGTTCAGGTCATGATCCTGGGGTCCTGGGATCAAGCCCTGCATTGGGCTCCCTGCTCAGCGGGAAGTCTGCTTCTCCCTCTCTCCCTCCCCCTCACCTCCACTCATGCTCTCTCTCTCTTTCAAATAAAAAATAAATCTTAAAAATAAAAATAAAATCTTAAAAAAAGAAAAGAAAACTGGGTCCCATCTTCAAGGACAAGTTCCTATGTCATCTCTGTCATTAATCTTTTGTTGAGTACCTCAAGCTCTTTATCATCCCTAAAATTCTTTCTACTGTCTATGTGACATGTTGGTTTGATGAACGTGTGATTGTTCCATATTTCTCTTCTCCAGCAAAATTCTAGTGTCCTTTTAAAAATTTTTTTAAAATTTATATTCTAAATTTAATTAACATATAGTGTATTATTAGTTTCAGAGGTAGAGGCCAGTGACTCATCACTTGCACAGAACACCCAGTGCCCATTCCATCTCGTGCCCTCCATAATGTCCAGCACCCCACCGACCTCCCCTCCAGCAACCCTCAGTTTGTTTCCTATAGCTAGGAGTCTCTTAATGGTTTGCCTCCCTGTTTTCATCTTATTTTTTCTAAGCCCCTTAATTAGAGTGACTTAAATAGGCTTCACTGGTACACATGTTTTCTCTTGCTTCCATGCTTTGCTCATGCTATCCGTTCTCACCCCACCAACTTGACTAAATTCTAAAGACCTTGAAGACTCAACTACAACCCGGCTCTGAGAAGTCCATGATCCCCTTCTCCACTCCTACAAAGAACTGATTGGCTCCCACTCTGTGCCATGACCAGACTATTCACACATCTTGACCACAGGGAGCGCTCTGCAAACAACTGTCACATGACTTTGCTTCTGCTCTGGACCCCTCAAGAGAAAAGGTTCTGTCGTATTTAATCTTTGTATCCCCTGTATCTAGTGCCTCTCCCACTGCATATGATCAATATTTGTCTCATTCCTTGAGAATCTGGAGTCTGGAGCCAAAACAAAGGTGGGATCAGAAGGCAGAGTCGGGAGTCCCCCAGGAGGGAGGGGGCAGGGTAGGGCTGAAGAATTCCACCCAGGTGCCGGTTCCCCAGCCAGCGGGGGGCAGGCAGTCCCTGATAAGACCCCCATATTTCTCATCTCATTCAGTCCGCTTGCATTGACAGAATTGATCTCCTTGTTACGTGCAGCAAGTTTCCTCTTGGGCCATCCCCAGCCCTTTATGGTGAAAGTCTGCTGACCTGACTGGGGAGTCTTGAGTACAAAGTTAGGACGCCAGAAGGGAGAAGCCAGGCTTCTAGGACACCAGGACTGTGCTGTCAGATGCTGACTTGGAGGCTGACCACCTGAGTGGATTGTGCGGGAGAACTCAGACCTCTAGTTGTTCACTTTTTCTTTGTAGGAGAGCCACGCGGTGCCTTCATTCAGGGAGCCGCAGAACTTCTTAAATGTGGCCTCATCTGGGTAAATCTTCACTGCCCCAATAAAAAGTTCCTTAAATGGGGTCCTCCGACTTATAATTATACCATCATTATGGAGGAGAGAATCTTTTTGAAACAAAAAATTCCAAGTTCCGTGGTCACCTGGGGGAAAGAATACTGTGCCCTCTGTCCATCATTTGTTTCCTCATATTCTGAGTCAGAGTCAAAAACACATTTTCCCCATTGCCTTCTGTCCACTGCCCGAAGCCCCATTTTCCCCATTGCCTTCTGTCCACTGCCCGAAGCCCCAGATCTTTGTTTTGCAATGTATTTCTGACCCATGCAACTGCTGGTGGCCATGTCTGGACAAGAGCAGCCCAGTAGGCGAGAATGAATACTACCAACTGAAATGATCTCTAGTCTGCCCATTAGTCAACCCCGCCGGCCAGGGGTCAGTGGACGATGGCCTGGGGAACAAATCCAGCCTGCTGCCTGTTGTTCCATAAACACGGCTTCTGTGCAGATGGCCTGTGGCTGCCTCTGCGCCACGTGGCACACTTGACGAGTAGGACAGAGACCATCTTGTCTGCCCCCATCGAAAAA
Organism: Mellivora capensis; assembly: GCA_004024625.1. NCBI lineage: Eukaryota > Metazoa > Chordata > Mammalia > Carnivora > Mustelidae > Mellivora > Mellivora capensis. Next base: position 25,607 of record PISX010009566.1, read on the forward strand.
GTTTCTTGACCTTTGTTCTGGAAAACCAGAAAAGGGGGAGCAAGACATTTTTTTTTATCAACTGAAGCCATGCTTTCAGATGTTTACAACAAGGCCTGTAGCCTGAAAAGGTAAGCAGGAGTATCTCAACCTCCCATCATTCATTTTTATTCATTCGAGAGCCACATAGTGCCTATCTCTGACATTCTCCAAATTTCCAAGACATGACCTATTTGGCCTTCCTCCATCTTTCTATCCTGAGTTCTTTCACTTGTTCAGGGAGCTGTCTCCTCTAACCAGGTCACTATTCCCCTGACCCCCTCTGGGTTCTGCTGGCCTTATCTGGCAGTATTCCTGGCCATTCATTCAGTGACCCTCAGGCTGCCCTTCCTTTGATCCCCACCACATAAAACAACCTAATGTTTTTCCAACAGCTTCCCTTTCAAATTGTGGCAGATCCACAAGTTCTTGAAGAGGACAGCTGGAATGAAGGTCACAACATCACTATACCTCGCAGTCACCAACGTTGTCCTTCTCTCCCCACCTCTGTTGTCTCCATGCCAGCACTCGGGCCGTCCAACACAACTCATAAAAGGAAAGAAGTCTGCCTCCCCGTCCATGCCCACCGTGTGCTCACAGTTAAATAATAAATCTCTGATGGTTAATTCTATGTGTCAGGAAGGACACCCGCTGGTGGCTGAAGCCTCTTAGCCTCTCAGGGCAGCTGACATCTGTGTGCACTCGCCCCCATCATGTCACTTGAAGGTAGAGCCTGTCCTTGAGAGTGGTCTGATTGTAGGATCTACATCTATTGGTCCGACGAAGACTGGTATAGGGAAGAGCTAGGGGACACTGGGGCTTGATGCTGAGCTTTTCTACTTACAGCATAAGTAAATACTTAGAGCATTTCAGCAGAGTGATGTCACCTCCCTGCCCCTCACCTTCTCATTTATAAAAAGGGGTAGCGTTTTCTATTTCACTGGATTGCCGAAAGAGTTGATGAAAAAGTATGTAAAATGCTTACAGTGCTTGGTATGTACTGGCCACTCCATGGTACTTACTGTAACTCCAAAGTGTGTGCCCCATTTAATGTTTAGGTGCTGGTGTGCATTTCAGCAAAAATCATTACCTATTCTGTGTTGGGCACTATGCTGGGCACTGGGAATGTGCTCTAATGATCAATACTAGATGCTTCCCAAATCTATGGAGCTTAGATAGGCTATTTGCCTACAGGGTTGCACGTAAAATGCCCAAATGGCTGGAAGAAGCTGAATTTTGGATGTGAAGATGAAACTGATGACCTAGAGCATGAAGTAAGCCAATGAATGACGCACAAGCAACGTTCGCGTTTCCCCTTGTTTTAATCTGGCAATGACAGATAAGAAACAGCCTGTTTGTTCTCTACCCTCCAAAACACATGACTAAACTCAATGGAGAAAAGAAGACAGACTTCGAAAAGCTCCATGGGAATCTAGGATTGGCCCAGAATGGCACAGATGATGGGAATGAATCTGTAGAAAGTTCTACCATGAAAGACATCTGGTAAATGATTCATTAGCCTCTGCTTGGTTGCCAGAAAGAGTCCGTCAGCCAAGTTCTTTAATATGAAGGCGGAAGTAGATCTAGTTACATAGATTAGGGAAAGGGAAGAGAAGAACATGTAAACCTTGGGCAAGGAAAAATGTATTTTACAAACATAAATGTATTGTATTTTGTAATGTATTATGTATTTTGAAAACACGTAAATATATTTTCTCCTTACTGTTCCTGAGGATACGTATTTGCCAGTTCCAGGGCTTTAAGCATGGAACTAATCAAGAACCAAAGGGCTACACTGATCACATTTTCTGTGGCTCTTCTCAGCTCCTCCTCCCACTGAGAGGTTTTCCAAGCTGAAATCAGGAGGCAGAAATCTTGCCTGATGTAGCATGAGGCCTCTCGCTCAATGGAGTCACCAACAAAGGCATGTGGGATAGAAAACAGAGCCAAGTCATGTGCTAGGAACCTGCGGGAGCCTCGGTAGCTGTTCCTAAGCTGGTAGAGCCCTGGGTTCCAGGCTCTCTGTCCTACTGGGACTAGGACCGGAACCAGAAAGTGCCCAGGTACTGACATACCCTTTCAGGAGGAGGCATTCTAAGGATCTTACAATTCTTTACAAATCAGTTGTTCAGATTAGTCAACACCTCACTGTGATGAGCAGAGTGAGGTACTGTGGGCCCATCAATGAAGAGGGGAGCCAAGAACCCCCAGGGTGACAGTGAATGATTCTTCATACGACCTGAGGGGACCTGTGACAAATGTCCCATGTTGCCAAGCCTGTGGACACATTGCGAAAGCTCCGTGCTCCGGAGCCATCTTCCTCTTTACCAGCTGGCATGACACTGTGTACAAGGCTCCAGTGCCAACCAAGCTTTTCACTTGGTGCCCTGGCCTCGGGGCAGCTGAGAGCTGCTAAAACAGGCAGTGGTTTTCCAAACACTCCAAGGCAGTGACAGGCTTTAGAAATTGCCTAGAGGCTTCTGACATGTGTTTGGCCGGTCCAGGGTGGTTCTCCGGGAAAGAGGCCAGGCTGCCGCTTAGAAGCCAGCAGAGTGCAAGCCAGACTTCCAGTGCCCAGTAATGGCATTTTCATACCACGAATGGTATGAAAAGGGGAGAAGAGCAACTGGGGTGACGTCTTTCGCTACACTGCTCTTGCACCATGCGTGGAAATCCCTCCCGAAATGCAGGGTTTAGTAAGAAGATTCCTGATGGTTCTCCCCCCGGAAGTGGAAGATCCTGGGCCCTAGAATGGATTGGGTTTGAAGTTAAAGCCTGATGTGACTCAGGCAGCTGAAGATATGAGTCACTCTAGCTGCTGTAGCCTTTGGGTGATTTAATGACCTTTGTGTGAAGGTGCAGAACGGACCATGCATTTTACCATTTTGGGTGTTTCTTAATATTTACTGGGAAATAATTTAAATATTATACTTTTGTTGAATTCTACAAATGCATACTATAGAAGCTGTCATTATAAGTAATTTACATTATTTGAGGTTTGACAATATGGAGATATACATAGTATTTTTTTAAAGATTTTATTTATTTATTTGACAGAGAGAGATCACAAGAAGGCAGAGAGGCAAGCAGAGAGCCCAATGCAGGGCTTGATCCCAGGACCCTGAGACCATGACCTGAGCCAAAGGCAGAGGCTTAAATGGTATTTTTTAATTTGCATTTTTTAGTCACTGGTACATTTGACTCTTTCATAATCTTATTGAACCTTATTTCCTTTTTCTAAATTATTTTATACTCTTTGCCCATTTCTTATATAAGATTACTATTAATTGATCTGGAATAGCTCTTTATCTATTAAAGATAAACCCTTGGCTGCGTAAATTTTCCAGCCTTCTGTTCACTTTTATTCTGTTTTTACTTAAAAGTTTAAATGTTTTTATATAGCTAAAGTTACTGATTTCTTTTCCCCTTTAAAATTCCTTTTCACGGCTTTTAGGCTTAAAAAGTCTTTCCCTACTTCAAAATTAATTAAATAGACATATTTTCATACTTATTTTGGGGTGTGGTTCATTGATTACATTTCACTGCTTAATCCATATGGAATTCATACTCCGGTAACAGTTTTACATGTTAATAAACTGGTGTAGCCTTTCTAGAAAATGTGGTTTTAATATCTGTAAAAGGCACAAATTAGCATTCCTTGCCCCAGTGATCCTGCTTCTAAGAATCTAACTTAAGAAAATGATTGACACATGGTCAAAGATTTCTACATGAAGACAGTTATCCCAAGGCTGTTTATAATTAGCGAAAAAGGAGCTAACTTCAACTCTCTCACTGCTGGCAGAGTGAGTCACTGTTTTTCAGCTGCACTATCCAATACAGCAACCACTAGTCACATGGGGCTACTTAAATTTAAATGTATTAAAATTAAATAGGATTTTTAAAATGTCAGTTCCTCAGCGGCATTAGTCTCATTTCCAGTGCTAATAGCCACCTGTGGCTAGCGGCTGCCACACGGGATATCAGAGGTAGAGAACATCCCTATCCTCATAGGAATTTCTATGGAACAGTACTGGCTTATGGCCATTAAGCTCAGCTTTTTAAAGAGTATTTAATAATATTATATATATTCATAGTATAAGGGTAAGTAAAAATATCAAAATACAAGACATTTGGTAGTAACACAAATTCAGATTGGTTGCAGGAATTTTAATTATCAATATTTTCATCAAGTTATGTTTGCTCTCCCCACTGTAAATCCAAACCCTGGCCTCATGAAGGTCATTGCCTTAAAGAAAAAGAAAAAGAAAAAAGAAAGAAAATATGAGGATTTATAGGTGCGTAGACATTTCATAACACACACAGAGAACCGAGCATGCAGCACCTACTCAGTAACTGCTAATTGATTCAAAATCCAAATGGGAATGACCATGCTGGCTCAGATGCAAGACCTAATTAACACTACATTCTGTGGCCAACATGTCTCCAAAGAAGCCATGATTCTCCTGTCAGCATGTTATCCAGCCAACAGAGTCACAAAAACTACTTGCAGTGCCTAAAGCAAAAAACTTTACAGAAAATTCAGTAAATAGGACAAGGCTGTGATGCCTCTCAAACATCAATAGAAAATGAACCACTACAAAGGAATGTTTCATGTATGTGTGATTAAACACTGTCCATAAAGAAACCTCCAGGTAATTTGTACCCAACCTTCCCACTGTGGATAACTTAAAAAGCAATATACAAAATGTATTTTTTAAAAAATCGTGAGAGTATCAAAATAGTGTGCAAAATATCCGGGAAAAGATGAAAATTTAAAGAGGCAGGCTCAACGTTTGGGATCACTTTTATCCAAGATGTTTATCAAGGCCAAGGAAGCATCTGAGAAGCTGGGCATCACTTGAGTAGCTAAGGGGGTTAAAAGTCAAAGTCCAGAGCCTATCAGGGAGGGTGCTCTGGTGAACCTCTACATCTTGTGCTCTACAGAAATAAACTAGTCTTGAAAGGACTGCAATCCAGCTTTGAGCCATCTGGGCTGCCCAGAAAAATCTCAAGCCCTGAAAATGGACTAAAATGATCCCTGAATAGGGCACCTGGTTGGCTCAGTTGGTTAAATGGCTGATTCTTGATTTCAGCTCAGGCAGTAATCTCAGGGTCATTGGATCAAGCCTTGCATCAGGCTCTGCACGTAGCGATGAGTCTGTGTCAGGATTCTCTCTCCCTCTGCCCCCCTCCCCACTTGCACACTCTCTCTCTCTTAAAATAAGTAAATAAATCTTTTAAAAAATGATCCCAGATTGTAATCCCCCAGGTACCCCAAACTTTCTTTAGCAGAAAAGATCATCACCATAGGCCTTCAATTATTTCTACAAACAAATGTTTGAATATAATGTTCATCATGCAATCAAAAATGACCAGTCACACAAGGAGAGAAGAAAAATAATAAAAACAGATCCAAAGGGGCTCAAGTTTGGAAAGATCAGATACATATTTTATTTATTTAATTTTTTAAATAATCCTTTTTTTTATTTTATTTTTTCAGTGTTTCAAGATTCATTGTTTATGCACCACACCCAGTGCTCTGTGCAATACATGCCCTCCTAAATACCCACTTTAAAATAACTATGTTTATGATATTTGAGAAAATAAAAAGTATATTGCAAACTGTGTCGTAACTGAAGCTTCTAAAAAGTGACAGAGCAAATTTGAAAAGAACAAAATGGAAATTTTAGAACTTAAAAATGCAATAACTGAAATAACTCAATGGATGAGTTTAAGAGCAGACAACATATCTGAAAAGATAATTTGTGAACTGTAAGATAGGTTTGGAATGAAGTATGGGAAGGCAAAAGTTGGAATAAATAGAAGAGAGCAAGGGAAACAGAATACAGAGAAATTTTCTAACACTGGAATCTCAGAAGGAAAAGTGAGCCAAAGTGATTTCAGAAACAATGGCTGAGGATTTTCCCACGAATCCACAAATTCATGAAGTCCTAGGAACCTCAGGCAGAAAAAAAAAAAAAAAGACATCCACATTTGAGATCATATTAAAACTACAGAAAACTTAAGATAAAGAAGAAAATCTTAAAAGCAGTCAACAATAAAAGATTACCTTTAGAGGAACAACAGTTAGTATAATTACTGACTTATCAATGGCAACAATGGAAGCCCGGAGACAATGGGATCTATCTTCAAAGGAAAGAAAAAACACTGTCAATGCAAAATTCTATTCCCGGTAAAAATATCCTTCAAGAATGAGAAAGAAATAAAGCATCTTTAGAGAAAGAGAAACTAAGAGAATTCTTTACTAGCAGATCCACATCTAAGAAGATACCAATGAGTATTCTTCAGGCAAAAGAAAACTAATCCCAGATGGAAGGTCCGAGATGCAAGAGGAAAGGAAAGGAATCAAAGTGGAGAAGTCAGCAGGAAGAATTCTGTACAAGGACGTGCTGTGGAAGAGCTACACGGAACTGACTGACAGGGCGAAGATATCTTGCCCCAATACAAGTCAGAAATTATATCTGGAAGTCTTCTGAAAGAAAATAGTTAAATCCTATTTTTGCACAGAATATATTTTTTACTATTTTGGGGTAGAGAAAAATAAGATGCCATGAAGAAAAAAATCAACAGATTCTAAATGATTTTTTAAATACAAATGGCCAAAGAATGAACTTACAAAGTAGTAGCTGAGAAAATATTTACAATGTTTATCAGCTAAGATCAGGTTTAAATACATGTGGAATGGGATCTAGGGGTGGAAAGAGATAGGGTAGAGGGTTCTTTTGAGGTATGGGGTATTATTAAACCACATACTTGTTATTAATTGATAAAAATAGATAATCAAGACAGAAAAGCTAAGAGAACTAAGTGTTTGATGAATGCAGAGTTATAATTTGGTCTGGCAGCCAGTAGCTTTTTCTGTTTTCTGTTATGTGAAGTGAAACTATATTTAAAAAGCAAATTTGTGATATTTATACCAGAGTAAGATAAGGAATAGCTCTTTCCAGTGGTTTGCTAAAAAATTTTAAATAGGGGCACCTGGGTGGCTCAGTCAGTTAAGCATCTGCCTTTGGCTCAGGTCATGATCTTGGGGTCCCAGGATTGTGCCCCACATTGGACCCTCTCTCTGTTCAGTGGGGATTTTGCTTCTCCCTCTCCCTCTTACCTCTGTGCTATCTCTCTCTCTCACTCTCTCGCTAATATAAATAAAATATTTTAAAAAATTTTAATACTTGTATTTTCAGTATAGTTCAATATTTCAGCATAGACTACATGTCCCCTAATGTCCCTCCTATCCCTAGAATTTTAACATTTATCCTAAGTGCAGCAAGAATATCCTGAATTATTGAGATAGAAGTTCTCTGTCCGAAGGGTAGACCAACAGGGCTGCCAATGACTCCGTTCCATTGCTCTGAAAGGTCATCATTACAGAACATAATTTTCCCATCAACAGCAGTGCTGCTGAGTGCCCCTCTCAGTGTATTCCTGCCTCACACTATCTACTGCGCCAGTCCCCTTTATTTCCAAGCACTCCTATAGCATTCCCCTCTGCTCTCTTAAAACCACCATCCTGAAATGATAGTTTATGTCAATGGCTGAACTGGATTATCCTCTCTGGAAGGTTCTATGTAAGCAGGAACAGCTAGGTGGTAAAGCGGACATTTGGCATCAACTGAATTTTATTCCCTCACTGCATCATGGTTCCAGGCAAAAGTGAGAAAGAACAAAATTGGCAGTTGGCCTTCACTCACCTGCCGGAGCTTGGTTCCTACCATAGAGGCACTGCTGTCGAGCACAAATACCACGTTCTTGGGCAAAGGAGGTAGGTCTTTGGGGGCAAAATAGTGCACAAAGTAGCCATTTAGAACCTGATGGAGGGAAGAGGAAGTAAAAACGGTAGTGCCTGGAATAGGCAGGAAAACTACCCGAGATGGACAGTCTGTACAACCTCCACAAGTCAGAGCACAAAGCACACGAAACAGATTTCATAAAGATAAAATCATCCCTTTAAAATTTATCGCCTATCCTGACTAATTCGATTTTAATTATCCACCCCCTATGGCCCTTGTCACTTGGAATTCCTGCTTCCTTCAATATGTGGTTTTAACAAGTTGAGATGTCAAAGCCGTCTACATTCTGGGTGCATGCTAATGCATTTTAATATTCCCACCCTGTCTCTGGAGCAATAAAACCTAAAGGGAAATGAGCCATGGACCAGGCCCTCTTAATTAAAATTGAAGATGAACTAAAATTCTAACTTCATCTAAAACACCGCAGGGAAAATTACATTACAGATTTCATTTGCTCTCCAGATTACTGAAGCAGGAAATAGGAAGGGAACACCCTAGCCCCCTTGGAGACATATTTTAAGTTAAAATAAATTTCTAGGAACCAGAATGTTCTCCCTCCCTCAGATAAGAACTAGAATCCCTCTTTCTAAGTCTAACTAAAAATATCAAGCAATGACACAGAGTGGCAACAACAAGCCCATTACCTGAATGTCCCCAATGCTCTGCTCCCTGTTGACGTCGTATCTAATGATGAAATCTCCCAAAACACCATTCTGAGCAATCCGGGCTTGCTGGACCACACTAGGCTTAAAAGTCACTTTGGCAAAAGTGTCATTTTGGTTGATAACAGTAGAAGGAGGTGGCCCAGAATCATCTGCAAGCAAGATATAAACAGAATTCATATCGGTATTTTCTGGAAAAGAAGCAGGGATGTTTTGCATGGACACAGGGCTAGACTTGGCTTTATTGCAGGTTTATACTCCATATGAACTTCACAGACTTCACACTGATAATACATCCCAGCACAAGAGATGTTAGAGAATTCACCTTTACGCCTTCTTTTTCACCTTTTATGTAACCTTTTTTTAAAAAAGATTTTTTTTATTTATTTCTCAGAGTGAGCACAGGCAGACAGAGTGGCAGGCAGAGGCAGAGGGAGAAGCAGACTCCCTGCTGAACAAGGAGCCCGATGTGGGACTCGATCCCAGGGTGCTGGGATCATGACCTGAGCCAAAGGCAGCTGCTTAACCAACTGAGCCACCCAGGCGTCCCATATATAACCTTTTTATTTTTATTTTTTAAATTTTTTTAAAGATTTTATTTATTTATTTGACAGGCAGAGATCACAAGTAGGCAGAGAGGCAGGTAGGGAGAGAGAGAGAGGAGGAGGCAGGCTCACTGCTGAGCAGAGAGCCCGATGCGGGGCTCGATCCCAGGACCCTGGGATCATGACCTGAGCCGAAGGCAGAGGCTTTAACCCACTGAGCCACCCAGGCGTCCCCATATGTAACCCTTTTAAACACACAAAAGTAGAGAGAATAGTAAAATGAACCCCCATGTACATTTCACTCAACTGAACGATTATCAACCTCTTACCAATCTTCTGTATCTGTTTTTATGAATCCCCTCACCATCTCTTGCTAGAGTGTTTGAGAACAAACCCCAGACCTCATATTTCATCCATAGATACTTTGGGAGGTATCTCCAATTGTAAGAACTTTTTCCCACATAACTACAAAACCATCATCACAAGTTACAAAACCAAGGCTCGGTGCCATCTTATCCCCAAATATACTCAGCCTGCATTGAAATTCTCCCGATTCTTTAGAATGTGTCTCAATATGACTGATTCCTTCAAATCCAGATCAAGAAGGATCACACACCACATCGAATTTATGTTTCTTAAATCTCTTTTAATCTACAGGTGTTTCTTCTAATGTTACATAAACATGTTGTAAAACTCTGGTTATTTGTCCTATGGAATTTCTTACATGCCGCATTTTGTGACTGTTTTGTTTTATCTTTTAACTTGTTCCTCAACTCCCCTGGTTTCCATCCTTGGCTCAAACTGTAACATCTGGGGGAACTAGAAAAAAATAGCGATATCCAGGCAAGAGCTCATTTAATTGGTCTGGGGGATAGCCTGGGCATCAAAGCTTTAAAAATCCCCCATGTGGATCTAATGTGCAGTCGATGTTGGGAAACACATCTCCGTCTTCTCTACTTCCCTGTGTTCTGGTAGGAAAGTTAGAGGCTTGCTTAGACAAGGTCCATACCACTGATAAGAACACTTCACAGGTGATGAATGATGCTGACTGCTTACCACTTTTCCACGTCAGAAGCACACGTGTCTACTTGTCTACTTCCAGCAGTAGTAAAAAAAAAGATGGCGGGCTCCCATACTGTCAATCCGATCACCCATTATAAAGCTCCTCATCGATCTTTCACTTCATTGTTTTACCAGACACTGATGATGTTTGTCTGGATCTACTATTTCATTAGAGTTGTGAAAGTGTGGTGTCTAATTCTTGTCACCCATTTCCTGTGGAAATCTTCCAGAAGAAACACCCCACCACCACCAAGCATTTGGTTGCCCTAGCATCCTGTTTGTCCAGAAAGGTTATGGCTCTTTAGACAAACAAACAAACAAACAAATAAACTGCTCCCAAAGTTTCTCCCAGCATAAATCCTCAAATGCAAATTAGAATTACAGAATGATAAATCCATAAGTGGATTTTATATGATTTAAGAAAAACTAGTGGGATGAAAGATTCAGTGCAGCACAGCCCATGTTTTACTCCTGACCTTCATTTCCTATTAGAATAGACAATTACCTCATAGACTACCCGCCTTTACAAATCCAAACACCACCATGTCTACATACTCAACAACAGAAATTCAAATTTTTTAGCTCTGCATGCACCAAGAGGAATATAAAAATAGAATGGAAGATACATAAATATCAGTGTATATATGGAAACTTTACCCAGATACTGAATCAAAGCCAGTCTTAAAACTGCTGCAAAGCATCTGATCATTTTTTTAAATCTCTTCAAGTTGATACCATACAAAGAGTGAGCTGACCAACAGTCTTCCATACCTAATTAGCAAAATAAAATGGGAAACAAGGCATAATTTGCCTGTGGTAATTTGTACGTAAAAATAAACTTTATCTCGCTAAGGGTTTATTAGACATTAAAATCAAAGGAAGTTTAAACATTTCCTTCAACAGAACAGACAATTATTTTTCAAAGACAATTTAGGTGTAACCTTAACAGGAACCACAGGGCAGAGCTGATTCTATTATTTTCACCCATGGAGGGCAGAGGTTTCAGGAGCGAAGAGAAAGCCAGCAATTAGGAAATCTCATTTTTACTGAAGACAGTTGTATGAAAGATAACATGCTTCCAACAGATCTGCCCATCTGAAGAAAGAGCTGGAAAATCTCAATGGCACGGTGACAAATGCCGACCTCCAGCACACCAGCATGGTCGACGGCACCGAAGAACCACTACAGAGAGGAAGGGGGAAAGGCTGAAAATGGAAAGGTCTTTGAAATAGAAGGACCATGTGTGCTCTTCAGGGTCAACCTCTCCTTGGTGATTACTGGTAAACATGGCTGAGAACTCGGAATCATGAATGAACAGAAGGACCTAAGTTCAATACTGTCTCAACCACTCGTTACCTGTGAGACTTTAGGCAAGTTATCAAGCTTTGGTTATCTCATCTGCAAAATGGGCTAATGGTCTACCAAACTTGTGCTATTGAAAAGATCAAGTGATGTCATGGACCAAAGTCCCTCCTTATCCCCACACCCTTATCCCTAGATACACTATGCATTTTTTAATACATACATGTGTATTCAAATCTCAATTTACAAGTTAGATACAGTAAGCGACTAACAATACTAATAATAAAATACAATGATCAGAACATACTGCAATAGGAGTCACATGAATGTGGTGTCTCTCTCAAACCATCTTCCTGTGCCGTCCTCACCCTTATTGGGATGACGTGAGAGGATAAAATGGCTACGTGCTGGATGAAGCCAGTTAAGGGAGGTAGGCGCTATGACATAGCGTGAAGCTACAACTGCCTTCAGAGCGGGCAACATCTGCTTCCAGGACTGTGGGTGACCGGGGGTAACGGTGACTGAGGGACATGAGACCACAGGTAAGGGGGAACGACTGTACTTAGGCCATTCTGATTCATGCCAGCGGATGTTATTATAAACCTTAAAAATATACAAAATAGTAAAAGGGCCAGGGAATTAAATATAAGACAATACAACAGATCGAACTTGGGATACTACGTACAGTGAAAAGGAAAGAATTCCTGCTATTTATACAGTGTCTCACAGTCATTTTGAGCGGGCACATGGATACAGAAGAGAATACTCTCTATGCTTCCATTTACATACAGCTCACGAGCAAGCACGACTGGTCCACGGGACGCAGAATAATGGTGAAGAATTGTAGCCACCGATAGGGGGGTGAGTACCTACTGGCAAAGAGTATGGGAGTCCTTTGGGTTTGTGAAAATACTCTTTATCTTGGCCTGGAAGTAGTTGTCTGGGTGTACACACAGGTGAAAATTCATCAAGCTGTAAAAATGAGATTTATACATTTTATTCACATGTACCCCAATTTTTAAAAACTCTTAACTTGCTGGGATCTGGATGGAGAACAGAACGAGGAGGCATCCCCTAGCATGTAACAGACATTATTTGTCAAAGAAAGCCTATCTATTCTTTTCCTTAGGATAAGTCTCTTAGTGTGGGCATTTATATGGGGATTAGGTGTATTCAGAGTAATTCCAGCTGGCAGAATTGGGACCAGGGTAAGGTTACTGGGAAGCACTCTTTGTTCAGCCTCAGTAAGCTCTAGGAAAGGTGTCCTGGGGGCACTGGCGGCAGTCACAACCCATTTCACTGGAAGTGTTCAAGCAAACCCTGGATGCTTCAGTCACCTGTGGGGGTGGGGCAGAGCACCCCTCGTGCCATGGTCTGTCTGGGACCTGTGTCCCAGATGTCCTGTGGGCACATGCAGCAGCAGCATCTGCAAACTTGCTAGAAACACAAATTCTCGGGCCCACTCACAAACTCTGGAAGGGGGGGACCCAGGAAGCTATATTTTAATAAGCCTTGCACGGCCCTAGGTTATCTCCAACTTTCAAAGTCTACATTAGATTGACCCTCTTCATATTATCGGCATGTACCTACTCTTCCTTGTTCCAGATCTCTCTCATTGAAATGCTCTTTACGACTCCCCTGAATTAATACCATTCATGGTTGAGTGAAAGCACCGAGGATTAAAAAGTATAATTTCTCTCTTCATAATTCATTTGACTGGGCTCTTTGATATAAGCCATGAGAAAGATAGTGTATTATTATTTTGGTTTCCTATTGACCTCTGATGTTTGCTAGTTCATGATGAAAATTCATGAGACTCCTCTAAATGGGCTTATTTTCTATGCCCAAAGAGTGGGTTGATTCCCACTTTGGTTAAACAGCAAGAAGCTAACTCCTGGGCTGACTTCCACCCATTAAGTCTCAGACTATCAATGTGACCCAATGAATTTTCCACTATCAAAAAAAAAAAAAAAGTTCTCTGGGAAAAATTCCAGAGCAATAACTCTAGAAAATAAAATCCTCTTTTTACTAGAGAAGGAAAAAAACCTTTTCGTCCACGAGGTTAATCTAGGCTGCCCCAGAGTTACTGACCAACATCCCAAACCAGAATAATACTGTTTAGCTTTTCCTTATGTGAATCGTGGCTCAAAGAGCTGACAGCCACAAAACAGCTCATGAGCACAATGAACTTGATTCGCAGGCCCTCCACTGTCACGGCATGTGTTCTAAACATAATGAAGAGAGCAAGCGAAGAGGCTGGGAGCAGACCAAAAGAGTGAGACTCTGACCTACTTTTCTAATGAGAGCACACATGTCTCTTCCTGCTCTTGGCTTGCTCTTGTCCATGCCCGCTTGGTTAGGGGAAGGAGTGCAGTGCCGTGATTGCTCTGAATTGGAGGCGCGAACCTCATGTTATCTTCCCATTTTGACGCAAACATCCATGCTCTCGTTCAAGATGACCTTCTGTGGTCCGCCAGGGCCTCAAGTGCATCCTTGGGAAAGTTCGCTAACTGCTCCTTCTCCACCCACTCCTCCCTGCTCCTCGGGTCACCAGCATCCTCTGGATACACTCTCCCTGTCTAGAGTCCAGTATTTTTGAACAAGAAGATACGAGTTATTTTAGAAGGTGCATAATACCAAAGAAAGTGGGCTGTAGGATTTGACAGACTCAAAATGACTAACTTAATATCTCTGAGCCTCAGTTCCACATCCATTCAACTGGAGTAAATCCACGTCAGAGAATCACTGTCCGAGCAAAGTGAGATCACGTATATAAGGCATTGAACATGGTGCGGGCACGTGGAAAGTGCTCAAGACTTATGAGCCCCCGCCTCTGTTCCTTCTGAAGGAGCTTCTTATTCTCTTTGTCTTGGGCGAAGGACAACTCATGAGGGAAAAAAATACTCTCTGATAACATACAGTTTACATTTTTGCCGTAACAATTTTCTCCATACAACCGAGAGCTTATTGAAAACAAAATAATCGGGGCACCTGGGTGGCTCAGTGGGTTAAAGCCTCTGCCTTCGGCTCAGGTCATGATCCCAGGATCCTGGGATTGAGCCCCACATCGGGCTCTCTGCTCAGCAAGGAGCCTGCTTCCTTTCCTCTCTCTGCCTGCCTCTCTGCCTACTTGTGGTCTCTGTCTGTCAAATAAATAAATAAAATCTTAAAAAAAAAAGAAAACAAAATAATCATTATTTGGAGGAAAAAAGATAAATCATAATAAACATTCATAACAGGGAGTTCAAGAATATTTATAGCGAGAACAATCTTTAAAAAGTATCATGGAGTTGGTAGCTTCCCAAGAGGCCCCGAAATTATATACAGAATTTCGCATAAAAGTATAAATGTGTGTATTTTTCCTGGACAGAGGGCCCATAGCTTTCCCTAGACTCTCCAAGGAGTCTACATAATGTTACAAAGCACACACACAAATACTATTAAATATTTCTCCCACTGATTCTGTCTCGTAATGACAAAGCCCTTCATATATTTTAGAGAACACGTAGGTCCTTGGTTTTGTCACGGAACATGGATGTTATTCACAAATAAACATTCTTCTCCTAGACAACCACATGGGGAAAAAAGGAAGCCAATTGCTATGTAACGTGTCTAAAGGTGAAAAGATTTAGAAGCAAAGAACCACAGTCAAGGGCATCAGCTGGAAGCTATGCCCTGTGGGGTCAACCGACTCCTTCCTGTCTCCTTCCTGTGGACCCTGGGTTTGCCGACTGTCAGAGGAAAGAGGCCAACACCTGGTGCTTTTACAAAAGGGTTTCCAAACAAACTCTGCCTTCTCATTTCCCTTGGAAAATGGTCTAAACTGTCTACGTTTGTTTACATAACCTGCTCGCCTGGACCCCAGTGGGGAGATTTCTTCAATATGGGACAGTCAAAAGTATTGTGAATAATGGGGCAACCACCCTTTGAGGGTAGCAATACAGACAAAATTCTGCTGCTCCCCCTGCTTGTGTGCTCTCTCTCTCTCAAATAAATAAATAAAATCTTTAAAGAGAGAGAAATTCTTAAAAGTTCTCATCACAACAACAACAACAAAACTCCATAACTGTGTGGTGATGAATGTTAACTAGATTTAGTACGGGGATCGTTCTGCAGCATTTATAAATATAGAATCATCACGCTGTACAAGTGAAACTAAGATAATGCTGTGCATGAATCACACGTCAATAAAAAATGTATAGTGGCGAGATCTCAGGGGAAAACGTGGTAAAGTTGGGCAATGAAGATGAGAAGGAATTCAGTTAAATACCTTCATCAGCCCCCAAGTATCCTTTTCTATGGGAAAGGTGTTTTGTCCCCTAGATTGATAGCAGGTGTTTGAAATCCTTTTGGAAAAGAGCATCATATAGATAGGACGGCAACAACTTAAAGAGAATACTAATGCAGACTGACAGCTGAAAGGGTTCCGATTCAACTGTCACTTTATAAAGTGGTACTTGCCCAAATTTCTTGGAAAGTTTGCCTTCTTCACTAGTTACTCACTGCTCTTTCTTCCTAAAATACTACCTTCCTGAGCCTCAGCTTTCCCTGTGTGACTGACATTCCCAGAGAAACTACACAGGAACCAAGTCAACTCTCACACATTCTACACACAGTTATGCCCTAAAAGCATATGTTATATCCCTTCCTGGTACCGTTTTGAGTCCACAGAAGACCTTAAATTCTAGCTCTTTAAGTATCTGAGACTGAACCAAAGGGAAACCTATCAAAAATGGTGCCAGAGCAGCAGAGAAGTCTAAGATCAAGAGATTTCTGTTATATGCCTCTACACTGCCCACCTGCATGAAGTTGGAACATGGCTCGGTCACTGGGAAAATCTTCATAGTATTTCACAGATTCAACTGGACAGAGGGTTTTCTTTTATCATTCAAAACTTCCAACTCTACACACCCACCAGGATGACTACTATCAATAAGATAGAAAATAAGTAGTGTTGGAGAGGATGTGGGAAAACCGGAGCTCTTGGGCCCTGTGAGTGGGATTGTAAAATGGCACAGCACTACGGAAGACAGTATGGAGGTTCCTCCACAGATTAAAAACAGAACTACCAGATGATCCAGTAACTCCACTTTGGGGTATATGCCCAATAAAATTGAAAGCAGGATCTTGAAGATCATGTACATCATGTTTATTATAAGCAGCACTATTCATAGTAGCAAAGAGTGGGAGAAACCCAAGTGTCCTTCATGAACGTGGTCTATGCATACATACAACGGACAAGTTTTCAGCCATGGAAAGGAAGGAAATCCAGCCACAATATGGCTGACCCTGGGGAGCATTACACTAAGTGAAATAAGCCAGCCACAAAAAGACAAATACTGTGTGATTCCACTTACATGAGGTACCTAGAGTAGTCAAACTCACGGAGACAGAAAGGGAATTGGTAGTTATGAGGGGCTGAGGGGTGGGGTGGGGGTGGGGGTGAGTGGTAACAGGGAGCTGTTGTTGAATGAATACAGAATTTCAGTTTAGAAAGTTGAAGAAGTCCTGGAGATTGCTTGCCCAACAGTGTAAATAAACTCAGCACTATTCAGCTGTATTTAGACTGGTTAATTAAGATGGTTAAGTTAACATTATGTGTTTTTCACCACAATTAAAGACTTTTTTAATTCTTAAGAATTGCTGACTAGAAGTTCTCCAAGGGCAGTGACAATGTCTTGGACACCTTTAGGTTCCAGGCGTCTAACACAGCTGGCAGGAATGTGGAGAGAACTCAAGACAAGCTTCTTGAGCGGTTAACATGGAAATGACTCAACACATTGGCCCACAGTTGGGCAGATGAAGGGGGGAGCCTTTCACGAGAATCCATCTTGAGAGTGTTTTGGTGGGCATGGCAGGTGCTCTCAGTAACCCCCGTCACATGCCATGGGCCCATCTCTGGCTTCAGCCACAGCTATGGTGGGCAGTGCCACATGCCTGACAATGATCCACCTCATACACCAAACAGGCAACAGGAAAAGGGAAGAGATAGAGTGCAGTCTCCCCAAGAAGAGTAGGTTGCTCACCACCGTCCAGTTCAAGAGAGAAGGCTACCCTCCTGGAGCTCTTGGAGCCATCCTGCTCACACCTGGCCCTGACTGAACTACAACCCACGTCAGAACAAACAACACGGTTCTCATATCAGCATTAAAAACAAAACAAAACAAAACCAACTATGGAGCCAAATGATTCATACCTGAATAATTTCTGCACTGAACAATGCTGGAAACCCTCACATAACAACCGGATTATTATTTCCGGGCAAATGCACAGAGGCCAAACAGGGCCATTCCCTTCCAACTGCAGAGTGGAGACTGGATCTGAGGGAAGAATACAGAGCAGCAGGGAGCTGGGACCAGGGGTGAACCATCAGTCACAATGCAGTCCTTCAATAGAGCAGAGCTGCCAGATTTAGCAAATAAAAACACAGGATGCCCAGTTAAATCTGAATTTCAGATAAACAACAAAGATTTTTTTTTAGTGTAAATATGTCCCAGAGATTGCACAGGATATAACTGTCTATCTGAAATGCAAGGCTAACTGAGCATCATATATTTTATCTGGTAACTCAGGAAAAGAAGATCTATGTATTTGTAGCCAGTCTTCTGGAAACAAATTCTGCCTCTTAATCCCCCCTGCACAAAAAAATAAGAGCTATACCCAAGATCTGGCAAGATTAAGCCAACTTAAACCCGGGGAAGCACTGAAAACCTAGTTGCATTCTTTTATTTTTTCAAGTCCTTTGCCCACGTCTTAATTGGACTGTTTATCTTTTCTTGGTTGAGTTGTAAGACTTCTTTATATATCCTGGACACCAGATGCTTTGACATAGGATTTGCAAATATCTTCCCCATTCTGTAGGTTGTCTTTTTAGAATGTATTTTAAGAGTACAAACTGATTCTCTTTAGCTGTCTTCTGTGTTCTTTAGATGGGACCCCCTCAAAGATGAACCAGACACTGGGAGAAAATGAAGACAGTTATGATGGTCTCCTAGCCCCTGAAACTAAAATTTCCTTTTAATGTCAGATTAGGGTGATTTCACATGAGTCCATTGGTTTTGACAAAGATGAGGAGTTGAGATCACTTAGGAACTCCAGCTAGGAAACTTGGAAACAGACAGCAGCCCAGGACCAGAGTTTTAGGGAACGAAGAGGTAGGAATGGAGTCAAGCAACACTTGAAAACAAGAAGACAATTCTCTGGTTTCCATCCCTGGGGACTCTAATTTAATTGGCATAGCTAATAGATCTTCGAAAGCTCCCTGGTTGATCGTAATGTGCACTGATGATCAGGACCCTCTGAGCCAAAGGAGCTGTGTGAAACTGGCATGTCCACACATGAAGGTGGACAGTAAGCCAGGCTCTGAAAGGTAGGAGCCTCTGCTCTCACTGTGTTCTGGGGAAAAGTGGGGAAGAGCAGGAGAAGTCCAGAAAGCCATGGTGGGAATCAAGGAAGAGAGAGGAGCTCTTCTGACCCCCAAAATGCCCTGAATTATTGTATTTATCTTTTGCAAGAGAAGTTGGGATACCTTATTTAAGGAGCTCAACACTATACCAGAAAGACTGCACCAACTCCACTGGGATGGCCTGTTGGCACTTTTCCATTTCAAATTCCATCTATGTTGATGAACAGAAGAAGCTGCATACAGGAAGAGATTACTTTCCACCAACTGTGTGAGTAATTCTATGTTGGCCTGTAACCAATAATAAAAACATGTAGATGGAAAAAAAGAATGATACACATTTAACGAGGATCGAAAGTATTCTGTAGGTTCAGATCTTGACATAGTTATTAATGCCCCTAAAGTCTGCTAGTAAGTTCAAAGTAAGGGTTCCCAACATTTGTAGGGCATCAGAATCACCTGGGGTGCTTTAAAAAATACAGCTATCTGAAGAGACACAGCAAATGGATTAGTAGCTGCCTGGGGCTGGGGTGGGAACAGGGAGTGACTGCAGAGATACAAGGATCTTTTGGGGTGATAGAAATGTTCTAAAACTGGATTGTGGTGATGGTTGCACAACTCTGCAAATTGACTAAAAATCAATGAATTATACACTTAAAACAAACAAATATTATCCTGTGTAAACTAAACCTCAATAAAACTTTTAAAAACTGAAGAATATAAAGGGGAAACTATGAAAGCCATAGAACCATACCTATTTAGTGGTAGAAAAATATGCATTATTCTTTAGCTTTACAACTACACGAACATGTCAAAAGCACTCATATATTTTTTTGTTTCCCGTATAAATTCGTAAGAGTATCACACCCAAAATCACAGCTTCCTAGGCCTTACCTTGAGAAATTCCCATTCATGTGTTTGAGGTGGGACTCAGGCATCTGTATCTTTTTTTTAACTGCTCCAGGTGACTAAAGGGTATAACCAGGTTTGAGTGTCATTGATGTAAAACAAAAGGGAAAAAATCAGGCAAGGCACCTTATTTCTTTATCTCATTCGATTTTACTCTCAGCTGTCAGGCTTCTTATCATAAATAAAAATTTTCTGCCAAAAACAATTTGGAATCATGGAGAGCACAGTGATTTAGGTGCCCTGGAACAACAAGAAGTTCAAGATTTTGACACAGAATGTGAAACAACCAGTCTTGAACCAGCCGCATGCATGGAATAGCTATCTTGGCGTCCACCTTCAGAAGCCCACACATCCCATGATATTCCAGGAAATTCTTGATTTCAGAGACTCCGTCCCACTGAGCTCACAAATCACCAAAATATTTTAGGAAGGAGAGGAACTGGGAGTGGGCAGGCATAAGAGAGAGGAAGTCTTGTGTTTCACTAGACACCAATTTATAGTTTTTTAGATTTTGAACCATGTACATGGGTTAAATGTTTTAATAATCCAGTAAGTATAAAGCTTTGGCTTCCAAATTACATCTCACAGAAGTAGCTTGTACACTGAGTAGGAGCTCATGAATTTACAGTGCGATGGCTCTGGGCCCGATCCTGGTATACCAGATAACTAAACTGTTAAAGGCAGGTTCTATTGCTTTGAGCATTTCTTTTCATTCTTATACAACTAGGAAGAGATGTAGAATGTGATCTCACACCCTCAGGATTTTATAATCTTCTACATACTCAGTTCAGTGGGTGAGGGATGAATTTGGAGT
The DNA here is from genome assembly GCA_004024625.1 of Mellivora capensis. NCBI lineage: Eukaryota > Metazoa > Chordata > Mammalia > Carnivora > Mustelidae > Mellivora > Mellivora capensis. The sequence goes on from PISX010009566.1 coordinate 46,132, forward strand.
CAGACAGCTTTATGCTAGGATTCTATTTCTAACAATAATTAAATATGAGTCCTTGTTCTTGTACTTAAACTCTGTAAACCTTAGCTTGTTCACAAATAAAATGGGGATAAAAAGTACAACCCAAGAGGGCTGTTATAAAGACTGAATGAGATATAATACAGCAAGTACTGAGTCTAGTACCAAGCACACAGTAATCCTAATCCAGAAGTGCATCCCTAAGGATGCAACGGGTCCAGTGGTCAGAGATTTGCTTTGAGAAATTCCAGAAGTCTGATCGCTCAGTGGTAGCCAGATCTAGGAGAGGAATGTACTGGCATAGGTCCACTTTCACACAATTACAGCTCATGTTCTGGTGCAAGCCCAATTCTAGTTTGATCTCTACCCTGGATTTCTTTTGGTAGCATGCAATACTGTCCAGAGAGAAATCACAACAACCTGTGCCTCTCCGTGCTGGGGCTGCCATTTTGCAGGGACAGTTAACAGCTGAGTGCTGAAGGACAGGAATGAGCAGCCAACAGGGAACCGGTCCACTGCACCTGGCTTGGATACATACTTGTGAAATCTCCATGCTTTGGAAGGCAGTCTATCCACTTTGGTACAAAAAGCCGGGAAAACAACTTTCTTAAAAAATAAACAGATTCCCAAGAGATCAATGGTCTGGAAAAATTCCTTTGAGATTCTCACAGACCCAGGATATAAACAGTAAGCAACTTTTTGGCTAACAATCGCTAATTCACAGGGCCTCCAAATATAACACATGTACATACACCACAACTCATACACATCCCTAAAGAGTTGCAGTGGTTCTGAAAATGAGGCAAAGCACAAACATTTCATTACTACAGCAGGACCACCTGAGTAGTCTCCCACTGCTGAGTCCTCCACACGTGGCTGAGCCCCGGGCCCTGTCCCAGACACGTGGGCCACAGCAACCCTGCCCTCTCAAGAGATCCCAGCAACTCACAGAGAATCTTCTTCCTCCTAAAAACACCCCTCTTTCACATGGCTGAACATAGGAGAATTTCCCTATAGACTATGATTAGGAAGAAATGGAATTTTAAAATATCCTTCGTTATTAGTTTGGGTGTATATTTCTTTTTCTTTCCTAATTTGCAAGCATGTAATTAGCTATCTACTGTTTGAAAGGCATTGTGCTAAATACCGTAAAGATACAAATTAACTGGACACAGAACTGCCTTCCCAAGTGTTATGCTCTAATAGGGGAGATAAGATTTGCACAGAAAAAGTCAATATAAAGTGATAATGGTAAAAATAATAATAATAATACTTCGTTATTAAGTCTTTACTCTGGGCCAGGCACTTTACATGCACACACACTTCCCAATAACCTTGTGAAAGAGTTACTGTCCCGGCTTTACAGGGCAAGCGGAGTCTTCCAAGGCCTAGATAATTTTTGTCAGGGTTCTAGTCAACAGCTGAACTAAAGTCCATTAACCACACACATGGTGGCCTCTAGGACATAAGAATGGTATATTATGTTTCACACCATTTCTCAAAGTCAGATACCTTGACAATATTTTTAATTTTTCAATGCAATCTAGATTAAGAATATCACACTCAGTCTTGGGAATGGACACATAACAAAAGACCTGAGTCCCCCACAGAACCAGGACACTCTCCAGTCTCTGAGACGAAACTCGTCCCATGGAGAGTCACAAAGGGAACTTTGTGCGGGCAAGAGTAAAGCGCATCTTCTACACAGTTCATTCTTCCACATACCAGCCTGGGGCTTGACTCTTTTCACATTATGTTAAATAACAACATTCTTCCCCTTCCCCCTTCAAGTCATGTCCCTACTCTCCTCTCAATCTCATTCCTAAATATTCTTGGCCAAGCACCCTTCTTTCTCCTTGTGGCCACGGGGGCTGAGTTCAGATTCTGCCTATTCACTTACTGCTCAGCCATTCCCATACCTCAGTGTCACAGATACCCGTAATCAAGAGATTCCAATCCTGGTGCAACTTCCTGACACATCAGTCTCGTTACTGGATTTGACGTGAAGCCTGACTGGTTTACTTAGGATAAGGCCCAACACCCATGAACATTTCATATAAACCATCAGTTGAAATTAATACAGTAGATTATACTGTATGGAATTTATCATTATCATTTCAACAAATGGAGTACGATTTTAAAAATCAGAATTTGAGAAAAACCTAAATGGTGGTCCTGGTAATGAACCAAAATGTTCCTGCACTGAATCAAATGTACAGTACAGTTTTCACTATTTAATTTTAGAACGAGTCTCACACATCACTGAAATGTGTATGTGTTTTAAAAATGGATTTTTAGAAAAAAAACCCTGTAATCCCTCATCCCTAGTATAAAAGGATTATTTTATAGAACTTTCTAGACATTTGTCAACTTCACATTTAACAAACTTAACATATTTAACATTACAGAGTGTGTACAAGCGTGTCTCTTTCCATCACACGCTGCATTGTTTCCATAACCATATGTTACTAACCATGTTTGTATTGCTGAATATTTAGGATGACAGAAAGTTTTTGCTTGTGCAAATGTTACCAAACTGGGTTGCGTGTATAACATTCCCAATATTTTAGATGCCTCTCCTGGATTAGATGCTCAGGAAAGAGATTACTCTGTCAAATGATTTAAACACCTTTAAATCTCCAGATGGAACCAGCTTATAAAAACAATACAGGGCATTGCCTTTGTTGTGTTGCTGTCTTTCAGATTCTCGCCCATTCTCAGAGGCTTTGTTGAAGGGGTGCCACCTGTTTTATAGATTCCTCTAAAGCCAACACCCCGCTCTGAGTCAGCACAGGAGACCCAGCAATCGCACTCACCTTCCCTTCTCCCGCTGCCCTTCTGCCTGCTGTGCTGTAAGGACAGCACCTCCAGTGACTCGATGCCGGACCTCTCCAGAATGTTCACTTCCACCATCAGCCTCCCCACCAGCTGCTGGGGACGCACGCTGATGACGTGCTCGTACTTCCCCAGCCGCCGCTGCAAGAGCTCTTCGTAACTGAGGAGGAAGGCCGCTTTGTCTTTGCTGGGAATCACGACAGAGGCTCTGAACATATCAGTCCCCTTCTCCCTGGAAAAGGAAAATAAACGGGAACACAGGGTCGGTCAGAGAAAGCCAGGTTCCCTCAAATCCCCTCAGGGCCCTGACCACTCTCTCAAGAGAGTCCTTAGAAGAAAAACTAGTGTTGGGAAGAAAAGCAAAGGCCTGCACTAAAGGAAGGTTACAAAGTTTCAAGGAATACTGAAGAGTACAGAATTCAACTGTACTTTCCTACCTCTCCTGTAGTCAAGCTTGAGGGAGCCAAGGGGAAAGGGAATATTGATATAGGTGAACTGCTGGAAAAGAGAGTTTTGGGGTCAAGATATGAATTGCATTCTTCTTTTTACAGGAATGGCCACATGAGCCTGACATCTGATGTCATTTTAAAATAGCTAAAATAGTACGTTTTTATGGGCAGTAAAGTTTGGTGGATGTGGCTAGGGATAAGGATAAAGAATAAAGGATTGCAAAGCATATAAAAATATAAGCCGTGTTACCTGGAATGAAGGTTCTCTGATTCAAGATGCTTGGAATGAAGGTTCTCTGATTCAAGATGACTAGAACCCTGACCATAAAAGGAAAGGGATAGTAAAGGATTAAACCCAGGCAACGAGTGGTAGGGGCAACCATCAGTGGGTACAGCACTTCAAAACATTTTTGGAAGATGGGGAATAGAGCAAGAACTCTACAGCTCAGACTATGGATCAAGATACAAACCATCTACAGAACATCAGAGAGACAGAAAGCTCGGGCTCAGGATAAGATGTGAGTGGGAAGGGCACCAAACACAAGAAGGAGACCTCAAAGTCCATATATGAATGAGTGACTAAGGTGACAGGCTTCCTACACTCCTCTTTCCCAGCACTAAAAAGAGACACAACTATTAAGTTGGAAAAGCTTCACTGAGAGCTGGGAAGAATGACTGAGGAAAGACTGACACTTAAACCCATTATTGTAAACTCTCAAAACATCAGGTAGAGGACACACAGAAAAGGAGTGGCATTAGACAACATTAGAGGTACCATCAGCAACACTGGATGTTATGACACTAAGGGCAATGTCTTCAAAGTTGAGTTGAAAAATTATTCTCAATCTTAAACTCCATATGCTGTCAAAATATTAATCAAGGTCTCAGATAGTTTGCCTCTCATACATCCATTCTGGGGAAGTTACTTCAGAATATACTCCAGCAAAGTGAAAGTGAAAAAAGGAAGAGGAAGATATGGAATATAAGGAGTAATAAAAGCAACCCAGAAGAAAATGAAAAGAAATCCCAGGGTAAACATTGATGACAAGGCTGCAAAGTAATGACAGTATTCCATGGACCTGGAGACACCATTCTTCCGTAAGTGACAGCTCCGAAATCAGGATGTGCCTCCCAATCGATGATGCCTTCCAACTGCTGCTGACAATTACATGGATGTCACTGCTTATAGAACTGTCATAGTAATTCATTTAGTCACCATTTCAAAAGAGTTATGTGTCTTGCTAGATGTTAATAGTGACAAATTTTTACCTCATTAGAAACAAGAAAGATAACTAAAAAGTCCAGGAAAAACAAAAGCATATGTTGTGATCCAACTGAACTAAACTGTGGCATAATTATGAATGACTTATGAATTGTAATGAAAGATAATCCTCATAAGACTCATCTGATAAAGACCACTTGGGACCCACCTGCAGTCCAACAAACAGTCAATAAACTGCTGCAGTAAGGGAGATTACACACCAAAGGCATCATGGAAAGAGAATCTGGCCAAACAAAGGTATATAGGATTGGGAGAAAAATGGAGTGAAGATAAGGTTAAATGAAGCAATGTTTGGAGGCTCGAAACAAAGCAGGGCTTTGTGTAAAGTGGTTAGTATCACCCTGGACTGAGAAGCAAAGTCAAGGTTCTGTCCTTAGGAACTACAAAGTTAAGATAAATGTGGACTTTTGTGGCCAACGATGCCTTATCTGAAGCTGTGGACCTTGGCTGCTTTTTGTATCAAAGTAAACCCATGACTCACATGTTCCAGGCCAGAGTGAGATATTCCATTCTTGCTAATAGGATTTCCAACAGCAACGTTTCTGACAGTCCATGATTTTAAAGAACAAACTTTCTCAAAACTACATCCTTTAATTAACGAACAAAAACAGGTTCACATGTTCACACCAACTTATCTGGATAACAGGATCATTTTTCTTCAAAGGAAACAGATCACTTTACTTCAAATGGGCTGACAGAGAGGGAAATAGAATCTTAGTATACCAAGTGGCTCTGCAGTTAATGACTTTCATGTAATCATTAAAACTCAAATACTAGTCATTCATTTTCAATGTTTAGATTCAAGTTATAGACAAAACAAAGAAAATATATACCATTAAAGATCAGGATTTAAATGTTGGTAATTCTGACAGTGCAAAAGTAAATGATCATGTAGAAAGAGTTGAATACTGGAAATGGGAAAGGAAACATAGGGTTTCAGTGAAGGAGTGGGAATTTAAGATAGGTCTAGTCTAAGATGGAGTAACACGGCTTACACTGATGAAAGAAGAGAAAAGAATGTGAAAACATGGAACGCGGAGGGAAGGAGGGAGTGTCCTACGTATGCTAAATCCTCTTTCTTCCTGGCAGAAAATCAACAGATAATGTCTAATGTTTATCAAGAAATTTTTTTAAAAACGAGACTACCATAAGCTTTAGAGTTAGGGAAGTCACTACAAAAAAAAATTACAGAAATATTAGAAGTGGATGCTTCTAGGAAGCGAGATCTGGGGATTCAGAGTGATAAAATGTTCCCTTTCACTATAAACCTTTTCCTGCTATATTGTTAACTGTATATATTTAATTATCAACTCTGGTAATAATAAAAAGCAGATAAATCCTTAAAGGAAGGGAAGAAAAGAAAAAAAATTTTCGCAAAGGAGTAAGAAATGAGGCCCTTTGCTCAAGTGGATTTTAATTCCTTAACTCAATGGCACTTACCCATTATCTTCTGATGTTTTATTCCTTTTCTCTTTCACCTTATCACCATTTTTCTTTTCTCTCCCTGTAATTTCTCCCTGATACACCTTGTCTCCTATGAGCCTGAAACACAAGAGACAGCTATGTTACCAACTTGCAGTTCCAAGACAAATTCAAACGTGGATCTCATAACCATGACAACCCTAGAAAATATTTTTATGTGACTCTTGGATGTCCAGAAAGAATGCATTCCAGACCAAGGCACTACCCTTGAATCATTCATTTCATTCTGGGGCAATTTTACAACAGGTCCAAATAGTTGGGCTTGACCCATGATGCCCCCGGGATTCTCCAGGAGGAAATCAGATCTGTTCAAATTTCCATGAAGATTCACCAGCTTGAATCTTGCCCAGACCCAAAATGAAACCCCCAAATCCACCCTACTTTGCATGTCTTTACCTCCTAGTTCAAAAGAAAGGGAGAAACAGTTTATTTTGTATACCATATGGATCACGCTATCTCATCATTCAGACCTCAACTTAAACACTGCCTCTTCTGAGCCACCTCCCTGATTTCTCCCTGTCTAGACAAGCTCCTCTCAGTCCTACTTGCCATCTTTAAGCACTTGCTACAGTATATCTCGTCTATTGATTGAAATTATCTCGTCTATTGATTTGTTTACTTATTATTTTTCCCCACTGCAATTTCCGTAGCTGAGCAACACTGTCTTTTTCATAGAAATATACTGATCACTTTGAAGAGCTCCTGGCTCAGAGTGGGCACTCATTTGTTGGATGGAAGAAGAGAAAGACAGAGGAAAAGAAGAAGAATGGAAGATGGGAAGAAGACAGGAACAGAACCAAAGAGACTATGGAAAGGAAGAACAGAGGAAGAAGGGTTGAAAGGGAAAGAGAAAGGGAAGAAGGTAGGTAGAGAAGGAAGGAGAGAGGGAAGGAGGGAGTCAACCTTCTGAGCCCCATGCCATCTGCTGGGAGAAATTCTCATGCCCCAAGGCTGTGGAGCTCACGTCCTCTCAGGCTTACCCGGGCCACCCCACACTGACATCTCCATTCCAGGGTCTCTGACCAGAGTGTCGCTTACATAGTGAAGTTGGTGATGAAAGCTGCGGCTGGAATCGGCAACTGAAACTCAATTTCCTGGTCCTCGGAAGCTCTATTCAGCATTCTACAGGACACGGTAGTGAAGGCATAACGAGAAATAATGGTAGACTTCACTGAGAATTCCGTCATCAAGGGTTTGGTTTTCTGTTGGAATTAAAACACGCGGTATTTTCAGTGACGTGTGAAAGTGCAAATCAATCATTCTGGGGTAAGTGTGAAGCTCTGTTTTCATCAGAGAAATCATCTTCAACTTGGCAGCCTTTAGCATATGATTCCTTTCTTCTTTGTCTTGCCCTGGCTTTTCCCCTCACCACTCTCTCCACTCATAAAACAACTATGGTTGGACAACCAGCTCATGAGAGAGAAGTATATCTTTTTTTTAAATATATATTTTTATTTTTTATAAACATATTTTTATCCCCAGGGGTACATGTCTGTGAATCGCCAGGTTTATACACTTCACAGCACTAACCATAGCACATACCCTCCCCAATGTCCATTACCCCACCCCCCTTTCCCGACTCCCGACCCCCAGCAACCCTCAGTTTGTTTTGTGAGATTAAGAGTCACTTATGGTTTGTCTCCCTCCCAATCCCATCTTGTTTCTTTTCTTCTTTTTCTACTCCCCTAGTCCCCCATGTTGCATCTCAACTTCCTCATATCAGGGATATCATATCTTTTAACTTAACTTTAACAAAGGGACACAGTGAAGATTTCTTATTTAACAGAGAATACACACTGTTGAAGTAGTTTAATGAAGTATTGGAATTTTAGAAGTCAAGTATGTGAAGTATGTAATGCTTTTCTGTTGTGGAGAAAGGGGAAACCTCTTACACTGTTGGTGGGAATGCAAGTTGGTGCAGCCACTCTGGAGAACAGTGTGGAGATTCCTCAAGAAGTTAAAAATAGAGCTTCCCTATGACCCTGCAATTGCACTCCTGGGTATTTACCCCAAAGATGTGGTGAAAAGAAGGGCCATCTGTACCCCAATGCTTATATCAGCAATGGCCACGGTCGCCAAACTGTGGAAAGTACCAAGATGCCCTTCAACAGACGGATGGATAAGGAAGATGTGGTCCATATACACTACGGAGTATTATGCCTCCATCAGAAAGGATGAATACCCAACTTTTGTAGCAACATGGACGGGACTGGAAGAGATTATGCTGAGTGAAATAAGTCAAGCAGAGAGAGTCAACTATCATATGGTTTCACTTACTTGTGGAGCATAACAAATAACATGGAGGACATGGGGAAATGGAGAGGAGAAGGGAGTTGAGGGAAATTGGGGGGGAGATGAACCATGAGAGACTATGGACTCTGAAAAACAACCTGAGGGGTTTTGAAGGGGTGGGGGGTGGGAGGTTAGGGGAGCCAGGTGGTGGGTATTAAGGAGGGCACATATTGCATGGAGCACTGGGTGTGGTGCAAAAACAATGAATACTGTTATGCTGAAAAGAAATAAAAAAATAAAAACAAAATACATTAAATTAAAAACAATGAAATAAAAAAATTTTAGATCACATTTACAGGATCATGAAATTGATGAACACATCAGGGCATACCTATTTCCAAATCAAATTCAATACCCACTTAGAGAAACTAGATTCCAGAGCTTTCTCACGGAGACCACAATCAAATTACTGGAAAGTGGGAATTGATACTGAGCTCAAGACAGTATTGGGGGAATTAGAAGCCAGAAAAAGGAAAGTGTATGCTATTAAATTTATCCCAAAGCCTCTGATAAGAGCAGTCGCTACACGGAGCAAATTTAAAAGCAGGTTAAATCTTTTCAGTGTATTTCTAGCCTTCACAAAAGCACTCCATCTGAGGGCAGCTGAAAGCAGACGCTGAAGGAAAGAAGCATTAATGAGTAAAGCAACCAGAGTGATTCTCTAACTCCAAGAACTGTCTGAACAACTTACAGGCACAGACTGAACATTTGTGTCCCTTGTCCTCCCCACCAACACCACCAACAAATTCATGTGGTAAAGCCCTAATCGTCCCCCCCACCATGTGATGGCACTTGGGGATGAGCCTTTGGCGGTTGAGTAGGGTTTGAGGAGGTCATGAGGGCCTTCCTGATGGGGTGAGTGGCCCACAAGAGGAGACATGAGAGACTTTGCTCTTGTTCTTCATAAGGACATAGAGAAAAGGCCACACAAGTGAGAATGTGGCCTTCTACAAGGTAGGAAGAGTCTGCACCAGAAAATGAACCCTGCTAGATACTGATCTTGGACTTCCCAGTTTCCAGAACAGTGAGAAAATAAATTTCTGCTGTTTATGTCTATGGTATTTTGTTATGGCAGCCCAAGAAGATAACCTCTTTATGGACTTGGACACACATTCAAGGTAGGTGTTCTTTATTACCATTTCAAAGATGAGAAGAAGTCAAGCTTGCAAGTTTACATATTGGCCCATCAACAGTAATGGAGAAGAGACTTGAACTAGATCCCACCTGCTCCAGAGTCCATACTCACCACCATGAGGCTAGCTGCCTCACCGGATATGTCTTTCTATCTCTGGGTCCTCAAACCCCAGAATGATCTTCAGCACACAGCAGGCTCTCAATAAATGCTGAACAGAGCCACATTACTCCTACAGGATTCTACTTTCCCTGTGGGAAGTGACCTACCTAGTCAGTGCTTCTCTTGCCTTGCGTCTGCTCTCTGAATTTCTTTCCAGCCCTAAGCTAGTTTTCAAAATAATATAATAACTATTTATTATTTATTAAATAATTATTAATAATAATTATATTATATTAATACATTATTAATTATTATAATAATAATATAAGATGACCTGCTGGTATCAAGGCATATTGCTTCTGTGACACAGAGGGAATCTAACACCCCATTTTAAGAGTTTCACAGTGTGTCGTTCTATTTAAACGTATTTAAACGTTGGGGTCAAACCATACCTTTCACAGCAAACCACTGAAAGCTGGACAGATACTTTATACAACATGTTAGAGGGATAGGGCTGAGCCCCCTTCAGCACAAATCACATCTGAGAACACATGTGAACAGACTCAAGATGGGAAACTGCACAGAGCAAGGCCAGAATGGGCGAGCGCTGGACACAGAGGTCAAGGGATTATTCATCTTTGTGGCTGAACTTTTGGTCTTGGTGACTCGAAAGGATAAAAACAAATGGCAACAGGCTCAAGAAAAATGTTAAGAGAATGTGTATCTTTCTTGGAAAGTTGAAAAAAGATAAGCACAAAGGTTCCGTAAAGTGGTGATCAAGCAGGACAAAAAAAAATCTAAACCCATTTGAAATATTTCTTCACCTGCAAGAGGAAAAGAAGTTCTCCAATTTGGTCTGAGAAGGAAATACATCAAAGCAGTGGTTCTCAAGTGTGGTCCCAAGACTGGCAATATGAGCATCACCTGGAAATCTGTTAAAAATGCCAAATCTCAAACTCCATCCCAGACTTGCAGAATTAGAAACGCAGGGGGTGGGGCCAGAAATCTGTATTTTAACAAGGGATGCTGATGCTCAAGTCTGAGAACCACTGTTATAAAGTAACACAAGGAGGTGGCCCTCTTCATATTTCTTAATCTCTAAGTTAAGAGGGCTTGAATAAATCAATAAAATTATGTCTGCCTGGGCGCCTGGGTGGCGCAGTGGGTTAAAGCCTCTGCCTTCGGCTCGGGTCGTGATCCCAGGGTCCTGGAATCGAGCCCTGCGTTGGGCTCTCTGCTTGGCAGGAAGCCTGCTTCCTCCTCTCTCTGTCTGCCTGCCTCTCTGCCTACTTGTGATCTCTGTCAAATAAATAAATAAAATCTTTAAAAAAAATTATGTCCGCCTTTAGATCCAAGAACTAAGGCAAAGCCTAAAGTAAGGAATGAAATGGGGTTTTAGGAGACTATTCTGGAATTTAGAAATTGATTGTAAATAGTCTCCACAGAAATCTAGTCTCCTTGGGACAATATCTGTCTCTCCAGAAGTGACTCAGATGAAAAAGAGATTCTAGACATGGTTTAACCAAAGGATTCTGTTAAATGATCTTGTTAAAAATATATACACCACATTTCAGGGTGCCTGGGTGGCTCAGTTGGTTAAGCGTCTGACTCTTGATTTCAGCTCGGGTCATGATCTAAGTCCAATTTATGGGATCGAGCCCCTCATCAGGCTCTGCGTTGAGCTTGGAGCCTATTTAAGATTCTCTCTCCCTCCCTCTGCCTACTTGGGCACATGTTCAAGCTTTCTCTAATATAAATAAATAAACCTTTAATACACGCACACACACACACACACACACACCACATTCCAGTAAAGACAATGAAGATAAGGCTGGGGAAGGTGGTAATGATAATGACCTTAAGAGCACAATAACCCACTGGGGTTTTTTTAATTAAAATTTGTGTCTCCTCATTTTTCCAAAATGGAACCTTGAGATAAATTAAAGCATAAATTGAGATGCAGTGTTTTACTTTTACTCAGGTTTCCCTGGAAGCAGGTTTTCTTCCTAAATTATCCATGTTTCAACATATTCTTTTATCTCCAATATCCTTATATTCTTAAATATGTGAATTTGTGAAGGGTTTCAATACCACAGCACACAACTCTAATTTCTATAGATGCACTGGGTAAAAAGGAGCCAATGCTAAAAAAAAAAAAAAATCCCTTGAACTGAGAAAATTCTAATTACTCCACCACTTTATTTAAAATGTAAACCAATTTTTAAAAAATATCAAGTAACATATACACATGGTACAAACTTCAAATTACACGAAAACAAAAGGAAACACAATGGTCTCCCTCCTGCCCTAGATCTACAGTTCTGTTCCCCAGAGGCAATACTTAAACTAACAGGTTTTGGTATTATCCTCCCATAAATACGTGCTGTGTTGATTTGCTCTAATTTCATCTAATGATACAGTGTGCTCATCCTTTTGTATCTGTGCACGTTCCAATCCTGCAAAACCACTCTAAAACCTAGTGCTTTAACAACAGCAATCATGGCATTTTCTCTTGTGGTTTCTGTGGTCAGGAATTCTAGAAAGACTTGGCTTGGGGGGGGCTGTGCAGTCAGAAGGTGGTTGAGCTGGAAGAGTGAGCTCCTACGGCATCTCAACGCTGGCTGACATTTCTCTATCTCTTGTTGTCCCAGGACCCCTCTATATGGTCGTTCCACATGGTCAGGGTGAGGCTAACTCACAACATGGACTACCTCACACATTAGTCTGACTGATGACTGAAGGCTAGAGGCTTCATGCGTGCACATTTCCCAACATCGAGGCGGAAGCTCTATCCCCTTTTACGCCCTAACCTTGAAAGTCACATAGCATCATTGCCACCATACTCTCCTGGGCAGGAGAGTCACAAAAGTATATTCGATTTCAAAGGCAGAGGTTCCAGACCCTATCTCAATGGGAGGAGTGGAATATCAAGGTGCCACTATCTTTGAAAAATGCAATCTGCCACTGTACAAACAAATCCCTCTCATTCTTCTTTTAATAGATGCACAATACTTTCTTTTTATAGATGCTCTATATTTCATTTTTTTTAGATGCTCTATATTTTAATTAACCAGTCCCTTATCATCCATCAAAGTTTATAATTATTTTTCCCGATTGTTCGCCCCTGCTCTCTGATTCAGCTTTACCAGGGGTTGACAAACTATGGCAGGCAGGCCACAGGATTTTGTAAATAAAGTTTTACTAGAACATAAATTCATTTACACCCGTTCATCTGCATATTGTCTGTGGTGACTTCCATGCTACAAAATAGAGCAGTTGAGTAGTTTTGTAATTGTGACAGGCTATATAGCCTTGCAAAGCTTGAAGTACTTACTATCTACCCCTTTAAGTAGAAGTTTGCTGATCCCTACACAATTTAAACAGATAAAACCCTGGTATCATTTACATAGCTTTACTGATTGGTGTGTTTTAGGAGGAAATCTCAAATTATAGAGACCGCAGACATTTTTATTTGCCTTGCACAATCTTTCAAAATTTTTCATCTAGGGGACAACATTTAAAAGTTGGAAAATTCACATGAAGTCCATAATGCCCATTTGTTTTGGAACAGATAGTGGGGGCAACTCTGGATGCCCATTCCCACATGACCATGAGCTGCTGGAACTAATTAATGGTGGCTGCCACTCTAGATCAGACCCATGTCCTATGCTCCCAGCTCCTCAAACCTGCCAATCCCAACTACCTCATAGACACGAGGGCTGAGAGTGAGCAGCCATTTTCACTGTTTTTACTAGATTTTTTCCTTATTCCAATCCTACTCTGCTCATCGATGTCCTCTGTTCTACTAGATTAGAAGTGGTCTCAATCTATACACCTATGTTCAAAGCAGCATTATTCACAGTAGCCAAAATATGGAAGCAACCTGTGTCCACTGACAGAGGGAGGGATAAACAAAATGCGGCTTATACGTATAATGGAATATTGCTCAAAAACAGGAAGGAAATTCTGACACATGCTAAAACATGGATGAATTTTTTTAAAGATTTATTTATTTTAGAGAGAGCTGGCACAAGTAGGGGGAGGGCAAAGAGAGGGGGAGAGAGAGAATCTCAAGCAGACGCTGCACTGACTGCAGAGGCCAGCGCAGGGCTTGATCCCACAACCAGTAGATCATGACCTGAGCTGAGACCAAGAGTCAGATGCTTAACTGACTGAGCCACCCAGGTGCCGCAACGTGGATGAATTTTGAAGACATTAAGCTAAGTGAAATAAATCAGTCACCAAAGGACAAATACTATATGGCTCCATTTTTATGAAATATCTATCGGGTAATGAAATTCATTGAGACAGAAAGGAGAATGGTGGTTGACAGGGGCTGGGAATAGGAAGAATGGGCATTTAGTGTTTAATGGGTACAGAGTTTCAGTTTTGCAAAATGAAGACAGTTCTGGAGATGGCTGGTGGTGATGTTTGTATTCGGTGTGAACATACTTAATACCACTACACAGCACACTTTACAGTGGCTTAAAGGTAACTTTTATGTTGTGTGTATTTTAATACAATCATGAAAAAATTGAACCAAATTTTTCTGATGACCACAAATTCTTTGGTTTTCGTGCCGCTGAGAGGTGGAGTTGAATTCATTAATCTTTGACTCTGGGCCACAGTGACCTACTGCTTTCTTCCTTTACATAAAGGCAGAGTGATAGTTGGGGAAAGAACTTAGCAAGTCCCCAGCTCAGAGGAGCACAGGGTACAACTCCACCTGCCTGCCACTCCAAATGAAATCTAGCTCTGTCAGTAGACGATCCTTGCCCAGCCTTGTTCTGACAACAATTTAACATTTTCTTCACTTGGTGAAGAATCAAGAGTGGTGAAGAATCATCACTTTGTGATGTCATGCTGACTTGTGCTTATTCATGACATAATTGTCAATTATCATTTCATTAAACTTAAAATTAAATGCGAAATTAGAAGACACCTGACAAAAACACTAAGATGAACCATTATGGTAATTTTTTTGGCCTCAAATTAAGATTATGGATATGGTAGAAATTTTCCACAGTATTACATCAAAAATAGGACACATAGTTTATGGGCCCAAGAGACAGACTGAGAAAAGTTTCAAGAAACTATTTGGGTTTTATTGCTTCTGCCCAGTTACTGTTTTCCCACAGGAGTCCCCACTGTTCCTTAAGCCTTGTAGCCCTTGCGCTACTGGACAGTGCCCTCAGCCTACAATCTACTAAAGCCACTTAAGTGCACAGCTACCCCACACTCAAGCTGCTCATCCCTTCCCCTGGCCCTCTGAGACCGTACACAAGAGCAGGGACTGTGAATTATTCCTTTTATTTATTTATTTTTTTGCCCATAGCTGTCAGCATAGAGTAAAACTCAAAACCATTTATGGAATTGAATTTTAGAATCTTTAACAATGAAAGAAAAATACACATTCCCCCCAGTAGAAATGGTAATTATTCGAATTTATTAACCACTAATCTAGATTAAATTTCATGAAGGACTGGGAATACTACATGTGGATCCTTCTCTCAAGGCACTTATGATCACTTGGGAAGAAAGGGCAAAAAATAGAAAGCAACATGGGAAGATATAGAGAGAGATGTATATATTCACTCACTGCCTGGAAGAATTTCCAGAATTCAGAAGAAAGAGAAATAAGTGAGGTCTGTAAAAGTAAGAAAAGGTTTTAAAATAGACCTAGAATTTGTATGTGGTGAAGGAGTACAAAAAGAACACTCTAAAAACACAAAAGGCATAGAAAACGGAATGAGCCTTTAGCACATTCTTGGAACAAAGAATCGAACAGTTTAATTACAAAGACGGGTCCATTGTGAGAACACTGGACAGGTACACAAGACTGTCAGGAAACCGACATGCCCAAGCCGGGACACAACCTGGAATGGCAGAGGTTCGTGAAAATGTCATAAAAACAAGGATATAAAATATTGCTTCAGTTTTTCCCAATGCACAGTTCTTAAAAATCCAACATGCTTTCCATATTTATAGTGAACTCATTATTTCATTTGGGGATGTGAACTGGAAAATCGGAGGCAAAATCAAGTCTTCCTGTGACAAAACAGTTTCTTCATTATTTTTCCTACAAAGGCTCAACAGATGGAAAAGCAGTTTGAGGCAGGGAGTGTTTTAATTAGCTGCTCAAGGGACCAAAGCCTGCTGTGTGACTCATGCGAGTCACTTAACATCAAGCCACCCAGAGGATGTCCTGAATTACCCAAGATGCCATCTGGAAATTAACTGAGCAATGTTTGGTCAGAACCAGGACTCTTCCCAGAAGATTAACCTTGTGTTGTTTTATTCCGGTCTAACGGTTCTCTAGCGACCATTAGAAGAAATCACTTTGGAGACGGCAGAGACCCTTAGAAATCACGTAACTTAGCATCCCCTCACTTTATAACGGAGAAGGCTGGCGCTGGGCTGTTGATGGACCCTGGGTCCAGAGACCTTCACTGCACCTGCATGTCTCTCGTTTTTGAGAAAAGCAACCCAGCCCATGTTGTTGCTACATGAAGCAGAAGGCTTTCAGAAAAGGCACCTCCCTAGGGACTGTGTTTGCCACCTGGGTGACACGATTTCACTTCCCCATAGACAGAGGGTGCCATTAGCTCTGAATTGCCATTTGTGCTAATACATTCTACTGAGCAACCTTTCATTATGATCAGAGGCAAGGATGCAAAATGCAATTATCACCATTACACGGAGAAAGAAACCCTGCTCTATACACCTCCTAACAAGAGAGAAACCACGATGGCTGGAGTCTCGACAAAGGCGACAGACACATACGTAGCCCCCAGTGAGGTAATGACGCCCAGCACCGTGCGGGCTGACTGTATTTTCTATCTTCTTGTTGCTCTGGCATTTGGGGCCTTGCTCTTCAAGAGACTGTCCTTCCCAGGGCAAGCTAATTCCTAAAGACAGCAAACTCCTCCTGTGTGAGCCCACCTTCGACACACGGCCCACCTGTCCAGAGCCCACACTCCCAGCCGCCCCCTTGGTTAAGCTCCCACACACCAAGCCAAGGTTCCCCTTTCCCCAAGTCACCCCAGAGCTAGATCCGAGACAATGAGAAACCAGCACGGTGCTGCCTGTTCCTAGGGACCTATGAGTATAAAGTTCCTCCTTTGTGATGATCAGTTCCAGGTCTCCATGTCTTATCAAAACTGCTTAAAACATACTCCAAGTACAGATTTTAGAACACCTCCTATGAAGAAGATGCCAAGACCTGCTCCTGCCCCTGAGAGGTTAAGTGATGACAGTGAAAACCAGGTCACTCTCTGTTAAGGACCACGATACTCAGATACAAAGATACCCCCTGCTTCTTAAAATACAAATTTTCTTTGTGTCTGTGTTGCCAGAGAGTGTCATAAAAAGGGTATCCAGTTAATTCAAAAGAAAGTCAAGCAATCCCTGTGGTTCATGAGCTGGCAGTGATAGGAGAGGAACAGCTGTTGCCGTCCACATTCTATTCATTAGTTAGAGAACATTTGGAGACCTTCAAATTAGTGTGGACAGCTAAAGCATGAAACATAAGGAGATTCCCAGGATAAACTGAGCCTACAGAGGCCGACCACAGTCAGATCACACAAGGCCTTACGTGTCCTTGGAGTCTATCCTATAGGTGACATGTGCAAAAGGGAAGGAAGCATCAGGTCTGCTGCTGGGAAGATCATTCTGGTACCAGCTGGATGTATAAACAAGGTTCATGGTAAAAAAGCATAATGCATGTGAAAGTAAGACTTTTAAAATTCTTAGAGATTTCTAAGAAAATCTAAGTGATTATATAAATCATATAATTTTATACTTATATAAATATATAATTATATATAGATTATACTATATGTTATATAATATATACAATATAAATTATATATAAATTATAATGAAATTATAATTAAAATTAAATTATATATAAATTATAATAAAATATCTAAATTATAAAAATTATATAAATATTCTAAGTCTAAGGGTCAAGAAAATCTTTAAAACCAAAAACAAAAACTCAAAGGCTAGAAAGAAAAGATGAACTCATTTATTACTAAGGAACTTAAAACTTCTACATGAAAACATACCTTAAACAAAATTAATCAATAAATGAGACATCAGGGTTGGGGGGGAGGATTCTTCCAATTCAGAAGACAGTAGCTCTCCATACAAAGATTTCTAACATATTGACCATTGGGGGAATAAAGACATAATAGAAAGATGGGTACAGGACACACACACACACACACACACAAATAATTCAAAGAAACACTGTAAATGGCCAAAAATTGTATAGGAAGAAAAAGTCTAAATTCATAAGTAGTCAGGCAAATGTTAGTTAAAGGAACAATGAGACTACACTTTATATCTAAGAGACTGACAAGCCAAAAAGAGTGATTATGTTCGCTGGCACAAATGTGCATATTTATTATTGCTCATAGAAATGAAATTAATAAAGACAGTGTTAAGAGCAGTAGTACTCAAAAGCAGTTGACAGCTATTGAAATGTAAAATGCCCATGCACCTCTGATCCAGCAAGCTTTCCATTGAAAATCTAGGTCATAGACTAAAAAGCACCTACATAACAATAAACAAACAAACAAACAAAAACCCTTCTGCAGCATTTTTTACAGGGGCCAGAAAACTGAAGACAAAGCGAAAGCTCATCCACAGCCAAATGCTTAACAAATTACAGTGTGCCAACTACGGAAAATGTTTTTCACCACCTAAAAGAAGGGATACAGTTAGGCCAAGTGACATATGACTGATTGAAAATAATAAGAAACGGATCAAAAGATCTGTCCTTGACAAGGCAGTGTGTGTGTTAAGAACACACACAGAAGCCAGATGGGGGACTCAAATCCTAGTTCTGCCACCTCTTCCCAAACGTGTAGTCTTGGGTGAGTTAGTCAATCCCGCTGAGCCTCTGCCTTCTCATTTCTAACACCTCGAAGAACTGGACAGAAGTGACTGAGTATGACACGGGCGCACTCAGAACAATGCCAGGCACACAGCAAACCCTCGGCCAGCCTCCGCTGTCACTGTATGATCCCACCGTTCGGCAGCAATGATCAGAAATCTCATATATGCGAACGTCTCCGTCTCCGCCATCTTCTGGCATGTTCTTCTCAGGGGCACCGTCATCTTCTCCGTTACTAAGACACTTACCATTTATTTATTCACTTTGTCTTTTCCATCTATTTCTGCCCCACTTCAGAATTCAAGGTCTATGAAAGACAGGGTCTTTGGTCTGTCTTGTTCATTACTGTCTTCCCAATGCCTACGGTGGTGCAGGGGAGATAGTAAGCACTCAAAAAAGTATCAGTCGGAATGAATGCACGCATGAACGAAAGAAAACGTGTACAGGTCTTTCCGGGACACTATTCTCCAGGAGTCCCTGGTATTTCTGCACACTTTTTTGAGCAGAGGCTCCAGCTACCTTTGTTCTGAATTGTCTTTTCAAGGATATTTGAATAGTGAACAGCTCTGGAAGAGGTGGGATCTCCCTCCAGAGCAAAGGGGAAGCTGGTTTTATATCTAGAATGATGAAGAGAACGTGCCCATCCAGGGACAAAGATCATTCGGACTTAGTCCTCAGAAGAGTCAGGCTCCCCACGCACAGAGCTCCTCTCGAGCCCGGTCCCATGTCGTCAGGGGCTCTCCATATGACCACATGGGACCGGGACAGGGCCCAGGAATGATACAAACACTGACTGCCGCACAGCTATTCTGTGAGCAGTGATCACCCTCTGTCTCTGACCCGGGAGTCTCCTGTGCTCTGCTGGCATCCAGGCAATGGCAACAAACCCTCTCTCCTTGGCTTGCAAGTTGGGGGAAATCCAGATTCTTTGCAATTCTTGACATGTTTATGTTCGTCTATAGCTGCCTACAATTATGTGAACGTGGAGACAAATACCGAAGAATGATTATGAGGTTAACAAACCTGGGAGGATCGGGAGAAGAAAGGGGGAGGGAGAACCAAGCAGGGAATAACAAGACTACAACTTCGCAGCCCGACGAAGACGGTAATGATCGTGACATGGGTCATGGTAAAGCTAGAATGGACTCAGACACTGCCCAGGTGTAGAGAGGCCCTGGAGGGATGCCTAGCCCCTGAGAACTGCTGCCAAATCCACATCCCGGGCCTGAAGGCGTGTTCCCACATTCTGATCCATCTCTGCATATACAGGGGCAAGGAAGAACGGAGACTGGGTCAAATAAGCTCTTCAACTTCCTGAACGCACGCCCAAATTCCAATCTGATAGCCTCCAACACACACTGAGAGCCTTGCCCAACTCCATTCCATGGAGCTGTAAATGACCAACCTGAATTCTTTGCTTACTTCAGTTGTTTACTTCACTACAAAGCCTTTATTTCTCATGTAAGAATGCCATAAAAAGTACAGGTTATTTAAGTTTTTTCATTTTTTGGAAAGGCTCTGAAACTCCATCCTTTGTCTTTACAGAGCCCTATTGAAATAATCAGGTCTCTTTCCAGAAAGAAAATCCAGTTCAAGCAAGCCTTATAAAAGCTACGCTGTTTAATGTCAGCATTCTTCTGCGAGCAACTTTGCAAGCTTTGAGCCGCAAGCGAAGGTAGGGCCTGGTTCAAAATATACAGAGTAGTGAGGGCACAGACATGGAAGCTGTCCCGGGAATATACATACCAGCCTTTGCAACAGTCGGGCTTGTCTTGGCACCCTGAGTCCAACCTACAAGGAGAAAAGAGTCATGAAATAGGATTGGGAGGTCATTGTGAAATGCATTACACCAGGGGAATAAAATCAATTCAAATTCACAGAAGAGACAGTGCACCCTGAAAAGCAGATTGGACCTTCGATGAAGGAGCAGTGGGCCTGGAGGTGGAAACCACCCTCCTCCGCCCTGGTTAACTGCTTCCACCGTGACGGCGCTACCTCATCACCTGCGTGTTCTTTCACCTGTCAGAGGAGCACGAAATGATGAGAGCAAAGAATTCATCATAATATCTGTACTCCATTTTATTCTATTTCTGCCTTGAAGCTCTTTGCTATTGTGTCTCTTACAGTGAGTAAATGTATTCAGTTCTACTCTGAGGGGCTCGGTTATTCAACTCAAAACTTTTGGAAATTCTGCAAGCAAAACTGAACTTACCTTGAATTTTCGCACTGTGTTTTTTCTGGTTATTTAAACTGTACTTTCTCACATGGGGAGGAGGGTTATGGGAAGGTGATAAAAATCCTTATTTTAAAAAACTTGTATTAATGGATCAGCCACTCTGGACTAATGTAAAAGTCCTAGATGGTGGTTGAACATTATTCATAGAAAATCACTGTTCAAATATTGCTGAGTAATAAACCATCCTTTCTGGAGGCCAATTTGATAATATTAATCAAAAACTTGAAAAATATGCCTGGTCTTTATGCAGATCTTTTCTTTTTTAACAGCTCAAGGATGTGTAACTTACAAACAATATAATTCATTCACTTAAAGTGCACAAGTCAGTGTTTTTTAGTATGGTCAGAGTTGTGCACCCATCATCACCATCCATTTAGAACATTTTCACTAGATCAAAATGAAACCCCGCACCCTTTACCTGTCACCTGTCAACCTCTAGTCTACTTTATCCCTGTGAATATGCCCATTCTGGACATTTCAAGAATGGATCCACATGATATATAGTCTTTTATAACTGGCTTTTTTCACTTAACATAACCTTTTCAAGTTTGTTCCTGTTGTAACATTTATCAGTATTTCATTCCTTTTCATGTCTAAATAATACTTCATTGTACAGATATAACGCATTGTGTTTATCCATTCGCCAGGTGATGTTCAGGTTTTTTCCAGTTTTTGGCTATTATGAAACTTATATAAACATTCACATGCAAGTCTCTGTGTTGGACATAGATATCCAGGAGTAGATTATCTGGATCATATGGTAAATTTAAGTTTCACTTTCTAAGAAATTGCCAAACTGATTTCCAAAGTGGCTGCAACATTTTTCCACTCCCATCGGTATGCATGCCTTTTAATTTAGAAATTCTACTTACAGAAGAGTACTGTAAGAGGGAAGAAGTAAGAAAATTCTTTGGAACATTTAAAACAATTGTTAATAATTAGAAATGGCCTAAAATATCTTTAAAAAGAGGTTTGGTTCAGTATATTATTCAGTATAATCAGTATATTATGATACATGGATTAATTACATGGCTATAGAAAATAATGATGTGTGGGGCGCCTGGGTGGCACAGTTAGTTAAGCATAAGGCTCTTGATTTTGGCTCAGGTCATTATCTCATGGTTGTAGGATCGAGCCCCGTATCAGGCTCCCCACTCAGTAGGGAGTCTGCTTGGGATTCTCTCTCCCTCTCCCTCTGCCCCTCCTGCTTGTGCTCTCTCTCTCTCCCTCAAATAAATAAATAAATCTTTAAAAAGAAAAGAAAAGAATGGTGTTATCTATATTTACTGGCATCAACAAACATTCACTTTACTGGACTTCAGTGCTGTCCACCAAATATTTCTCTAGCTGTCTGCCAGAAGTATTGCATTATCTGGGCCCGTTGTGGGAAGGCAGATGGCCATGCAACTAGCTCCGCCAGTAAGTTAGGAATGTAAGTGGCATTCGTCACTTCTGGATCAAGTGATTTAATCACAGATGTATGATCCTACAGAACTGTTTTAGCTTTCTGGTACAGTAATTAGCAACGTTTGAAATGGCAGCTGCTCATGAAGCCCAACTTCCTAAGTGACAGCCATCAACCCAAGATGGATGATTGTATAAGCAAGAAGTCAATGTGTGGTATTTAAGAAACTGAGATTTTTAAGACCTTGTCACCACAGAATAACCTGGCCTGTCCTGATTAATATATCCATGACACATTTCAAGTGACTATATCTGGTAACAAAACCTTACAGTTAATATGATCTAATTTTTGTAAGTGTAAGTGTTTGTATGTGTAGAATGTACACCACAGTGCTAAAGGCTGCTACCTTCGGGGGGCTGAATTATTTTTCTTTAAGCTTTCCCATATTATCTGAGTTTTTCACTAATTAACACATTTTACTTTCACAACAGAAAAGGAAACAATAAAGATATCTCCATTTAGTCAACTAAAGTCACAACAGTAACTGTTTTAATCTCTATCCTCCCTTGATCTCCCCGGGCGGGGGTGGAATACACACACACACACACACACACACACAGACGCACAAACACACACACACACACACACACACACACACACTATGGTATATATACCATTGTAAACTATCGTTATAAGCCATTACAGAGCTCCTATTCTATAGAACATGGAACAGGAGAGATAGTACAAGATTTAAAACCTGCCACCCTAAGTCCAAATGAGAACCAATTAGTAGGATGATACTGGTTTCTCTCTCTCAGACGAGGTGTTCTGCCTGAGATACTGTCCACGGAAAGCCAGATTAAGCATTCTGGGCAAGGTCTTTGCCAGCTCTGCCGGTTCACGTCAGGCCTTTCCCTTCCTCAAATTGTGGAATAGGCTGGGGACCGCTTAACAGCTAAGGTCAGAAAGAAAGCTCAACCTCTCTCAGGTATTAAGATCTGCGATTGATCTCAAGTATTTTCTTTGAAGTTTCCTCCTCTGTAAAATATCTTTTCCAAGAAAATAAACAAGCTTTAAGGAGAACAAGAGAAGTTGGTTTTTCATTTTTGAGATGACTATCTGATGTCTCAGGGGATCACTATGGCAATGCTTCAATCCAAGTTTAAAAGAGACTGAACCAGAATCAAAGCTTCCCAGTACAGAGAGACTCCTGGTGCCAGCTAGGACTGGAACTGGAAATGACTCCGATGTCATCATCTTTGGTTTTAGTTAGGAATTCCTGATCCTTTTTATTGTTTGAATGTTTCCCAAAGCCTCATAAGAATTTGGGAGTGGGATTTCAGGACAGATATGGAACTGACTCCCACCCATTGTCAAGGGCGCCATGAGTAGTAATCTCAAGTGCTCGGGTCTCCAAATCACAGACTTCAGAGAGGGCCCAAATAAAGTTCTTTTCTATTACTGAGCCGAGCTTATTTCTTCAGCATTGGAACAGAAGATGTCCAGGCCACAATTTTAACTGAGAAACATAAGCCATGATCCTTGCCATCAAGGACCATACTATATGACTTAAAGAAACGTACTCATGAAAACTTAATAGGATAGTTTTTGTAAGTTACAAAGGAAATGGAAAAAAGTAGAGTTTGCTCTGCCCCTGAGTAACCGTGAGAGGCTCTACGTTGGAGGTATGGTTAAACCAGTGGCGCAGGCATTGCTGGAGTGGGATGGAGGACAGGAGAAACTGATGAAGCATCAGGTTCAATACAAGAACTACGCTGAGAAATAGCTTCAGAGGTCTACCACCGCCTCTCCAACTCATAGGAACTAAGCACCATTCACTACCAGAAGGGAGAGGGTTGGTGAAGATTTCCTTTGCACAGAAAATGTAGCAATACCACTGTCGGGGCTGTGGAGTCTAGAACCTCCCATCTACATCATCAGTTACTCTGGCTCTAGACGAAAGATGGTAGGCATTGCTTAAATACTCATAATCTGAGTAACAAGGACTGTATTTCCCCCCCAGATCTATCACAGTGTTGGATCACGATTAGAGGAGAAGAGAAATACTCTTAGAACATTCCAAAAAGTCCATAAATGGGAAAGAGCATGGGAAGAGAGGAGAAGAGTGAAACCTAATTCTAACCCAGGTGAAAGAAACTCAGAATATGCAGAAGACAGACACTCCACTCCCTCTTGGCATGGATGTGGTAATGACCCATGCTGACTGAACAGAAATGTCTGAGTCCCGTAACAGATTCAAGGGATGCTGCGTTTGGGCCAGCCTTAGCCACACCCCCATCAAGTGACAGAATTAATGAGTTCCTAAAGGGCTCTGTATTGGGAACCTACCTACAAGTTGGCCCCCATTCCCCAGGGGGTGTTCTGATCTTGAAACCAAGAGCCCGGAACTCAGGAGCCAGGGCCTCAGAGATCTGCTAGAGAGCCTAACACGAAACCTAGGGCCACGGGTTGGAATGTCACTGCAGTCGCCGCCTGTCACCTGGGCTGAGAACAATTCATCTGGGAAGATTCCTGTTTGGGTAACTCGACGTGCCTCACACAAAAGTTTTATTCCTTCGGAGTAATGTTGACGCAGGATGTTTACCTAATGACCATTTGGAATTCGGGGCGCTCATAGCTTCAGCCATGGAAGAAGAAACTTCACTTTTGAGCTATAATTCCCAAAAATTTCCAGGCAGATTTATAAGAGAAAAAAAAAAAAGGCAACTGGACTTAGACAAGTCACTTTCTTCACCTGCGAAAAACAAGGGAATTGGACTTTGCCTCTAGGAAAATAAGGAGGAGATTTAGGAACCCTGCCCCCCCAAAAAGCTTAGGTCTCCCTCCCATGATCCCATCTTCCTAAATGGAACCAGCCAGCCAGCCAGTCGTTAGCTACAGAGAGCCAGCTGGAGTCTCTGACAGGAACCCTCACAGCAAGAAGGCAAGAATGCTTTCAATAGAGCATCCAAGGTGTGGGGGAGATTGCTGGGTAGGAAAATGAAGTCACATACAGATCACAGACCCGGTTCTCAATATGCTCTCCTTCCTCCCCCACTCAATGAAATAAGAGATGGCTGGTTGGGGAGTGAGTAAATCTCTGGACTGACTCCTACAATATCCCCCTTCCCATTCATCTGATGGCTCCTTTTTAACACTCAGACCCAGGCCCATAAAAAGAGACAGTCCTGAGTGGTCTGGAGCTCACAAAATCTTTTAGTGACTTTACTTTTTAAAGAGTTAAGAACAAAAACAAAAAAATTATTGTCTTGATTCTTGCTTTGTGTTTCCAAATGCAGAGGTCTGGTTCTGACGGATTATAAAAAAACTAAAATTCCAGAAATTCTCAATTCAGGTTATCAGAAATGTATCCCCACAATCAATGTGGAATCCCAGGCATATGTTGAACACTACCCATATGCCGGGAGCTGCGAATAAAAAGCACATTGAAACAAATTCTATTATGTTATAAATACAAAAGTGGCTTGGTCTTTGGAGGAGTTTATAAAGCCCAGCCTTGGCATTCAGCACACCTGGGTTCTAATGCAGGCTCTGCACGTGTCACTCTGGTGTCACTCCCCCAGGAGAACTTCCCTGCTTCTCCTGGGAAGGAAGCACACTGAGACCCTCCTTGCGGTGGTCATCAGAGATTTAAGCAAATGGTCCATAAACGATGAAAACAGCTAATATCATTTTAGTGCTTACTGAATGCATGTACTTCGTGTGAATTAACCCACTTAATCTTCACAGCAACTGTAAGAGCAATAGTGGATTTATTATTTTATTATTATTTAGAAGCTAAAAAATGTAAGCGCCAGGATCCCTCCCTTACACGGTCCCTCAACAATGGCTGATGTCTGTGGTGACTGTCAGCCTGCAATCAGATGGCATGTGTTGTGATCTCTTTATCGTCCTAAATACATGTTCACTTTACCACCCACATTTTGTAGTCTTAATTGGATATTCTTTTTCTTCAAAGAGGGCCCTACCAATGATGTAAACTTTACTTTCCTCTAAAAACCTAGATCCACCCTGCCAATCAGAGTAATAATTCTGTCTTGTAGACAATGCAATGGAGACCCAAAGAGGTTAAGTTACTTGCCCGGGTACACACGGTCAGTGCTGGGACGCAGATTTGAACCCGGGCTGTCTGGCTCCCCCTGGAGCGCTCTTCACCATATTCTCCATTGCTTCTCACTATTTTTACACAGAGCTGCTAGCGATCTCTCCGGGACATTAGGAACGCTCAGTCATTAGTGGCTATCGCTATTCTGTACATTAAAAACTGTTTTTGTAGTAATAGGAATACAGCCCTATCCCAATTTAAGGAAACAATATCAATCTGAAATTTAGGAAAGAGATAAATCTGTGACAGGCTGATTTTATACAAGAGACTTCCTTTTTAATATTAGTTTCCTGAAAGATTCTTTTTTTTTTAAAAGATCTTATTTATTTATTTGACAGACAGAGATTACAAGTAGGCAAGAGAGGCAGGCAGGGAGAGAGAGGAGGAAGCAGGCTCTCCGCGGAGCAGAGAGCCCGATGTGGGGCTGGATCGCAGGACCCTGGGATCATGACCTGAGCTGAAAGCAAAGGCTCCACTGAAACACCCAGGCACCCCTCCTGAAAGATTCTTTTAAAGCAGTATTATTCTACGTGTGGTCACTGGGTCATCTATTTCAGAATCACCCAGCCACCCCCCCCCCAAACCTAATGGATCTAAACTGATGGGAATCTGTGTATTTTTTTTTTAAGATTTTATTCAGTTGACAGAGAGAGGGAAAGAGAGCACAAACAAGGCGGGGGGGGCGGGGCAGACAGAGGGAGAGGGAGAAGAAAGCTCCCCACTGAGGAGGGCTCCATATGGGGCTCAATCCCAGGACCCTGGGATCATGACCTGAGCCTAAGACAGATGCTTAACTTACTGAGCCATCCAGGGTGCTTGATGAGCTCCCTGATTATCATTTTGCATACCAAAGTTTGAAGACCACTGCTGAGAGCAGTCCTTGCTATGGGTAATATTGTCTACAAATGGGGTGAAGGGCCAGAGGGGAGAAAGGAATTTGAATATAAGGTGTTATTAGTAATACTGCCAATTGAAGGTAAGCAACAAGCAAGTTACAATGCACGCTAATAGGTATGTTCCTGGGCATTAAAATTTACATGAAATTGACATACTCATTTACATTTATAAATTAAGTTTACATGTAATTTTGAAGACCATAATTATGGAGAGTAAGCACTAACTCCATCACCAGGTACTATTCAAAGTTTCAATCTTCAAGACTCTTTTAATTAAGTAATTTCACCATCCCCATTCTAGAGATGAGTGAACAAAGACTCACAGACAATAAGTAACTCTCCAGGGGGTGTAGGGCCAGGGTTTGGACCCAGGAGATCTGGTTCTGGAGCCTGTGTACTTAAATCCTACATTATTCATTCTCTCTCTCTCTCTCTCTCTCACACACACACACACACACACATTGTTGCTTTTTGTTTCTTTTTTTAATAGAGATAAGAAAGTAAAATTTGCAAACTTTCATAAAACTTCATATCTTAGGAATTTTTGTATGAGTCCTTTTCAAGACGTGAAAATAGCGCTATGGTTTGAAAGCAGCATGAAATTGCTAAAACTGGCCAAAGCCATGTTATTCTATGCAGGAAAAGTTTAGTGTGAAGCTTACTTGCACTGGCAGATGTTGGAGCTTTAATCCCTCCTCCTAGCTCATAAACAGAATCCTTGTTTCGGTTCCTCCCACACTTTCCTCCCTCCACCCCCCCCAAAACTTTCAAGCTCTTTACCCCAAATTCCTTCCCTCTGTGCTTCAGCAGCCCAAGCCTGATGGCAAGAGCGAACATAAGTGCTGCCACTGTACCAAGCACTTTAGGAATCCTTAAAACCCTATTATTTCCCACAGTTTCTGGACCCAACGTGGACCCTTTCCCCCCTCTACCTTTCACCCTCCTCGAATCTGTCCTGGTTATTCCTCCTGACCACCCTATGAGAGAAGGACCCTTTCTTTCATTGTGCCGAAAGCACATCCCTGTGCAGAGTCAACAAGAGAGTAACTGTCTTCCAGATGTGCTCTCCAAAGCGAGCTGCTGGAGAAAGGGGAGGAAAAGTACTCCTACCTATCTCTTGTTCCCATCATCTGAAACATGCTTTAAGCTAAACGATTCTACCATACGTGTGGAAACAGTACCAGGAGATTCTTACTTTAACTGGGACACAGCCGTCCCCCCCCCATTGATATTTTTGTCAATTCATTTTATATTTTTCAAAAAGCTTTTCCATTCCTCCGGCATGGCAGTGAGATCTCACACTTGCGGGTTTATCCACCTGTGAGGTTGAGCCCTTCAAAACACAAACTCCGGCAGATGCACAGACTGCTAACTCCGGTAAGTGGGCACTGGGTTTCTGGTCCTCCCGGACCATCAGGCCACTTTTGAACTGCTAACCCACAGATAAGAGCCATAAGGAAAAGTCAAGTTCCCCTGGTTTTCAGATGGGGAAAGTGGAGGGGAGTCTGCAACTTCTAGATTGTGTTTTTCTCTGAACCGCTAGGAACGACAGTAACAACACACCACCCCATGCGTGCATCTTAAAGGAGAAACTTTGTAACTAGGTTGAGCTCGCTCTCAAAACTGAAAACCATCAACAACAGGAACCAAGATTTGGTTCTGTGTGGCTTTCAAGTCCCAGACACAATTCTGCGGAAAGTTCACCATCCAAACTCTCGCCAAGAATGACCAACAGATGGGGACGCTTGCGAGCAGAAGGT
>PISX010009567.1:0-74582 GCA_004024625.1 Mellivora capensis
ATGAGAATGTGAGGGGCAGGGTGGGGGGGAGGAGTGGGGGGGGGGTGCTCAGTTGTTAAGCTCCCGTCCTGATCCCAGCATCCTGGGATGGAGCCCCGTATGGAGCTCCCTGCTCAGCGGGGAGTCTGCTTCTCCCTCTCCAGCTCCCTTGTGCTTGTGTCCCCTCTCTCTTGCTATCTGTCTCTCTGTGTGTAATAACTAAATAAAATCTTAAAAAAAAAAAAGAATGAGAACATGAGGCTCAAGAAGGATGTGTGACTTGTCTATGACAGCTGGTATGAGACAAGGCTGTGCAGTAAATTGACCACTGAATTCAAAACCCATGTGTGACCCCTGACCCCTGCCTTGGAAAATATTCTCCTTCTTCAAAACTCATAGCCTTGTCAATGTGCATGGGTACATGTGTTTTCTCATTACCTCACCAAACCAGGAAATTCTTAGAACTACAGATTTCTGACATCCCGGAGCATGTCTCATGATTTCCATGGTTTTGCGATATTCTCAAACAAACCACCTACTGTCACGGTGCCTGGCACATGGTACATCTTTAATAACATACTTTTTTTCCTTCCACACAAAATTTTGTACCTTTTACATATAAAATATGTCACAGAGCACTTTCTGTGGTGAGAAAAGTAATAAGCCATATGGCTTTAAAAACATAAAAAAAGAAATTGTTCCTAACCCACCCACTCTCTGGGCACATCTCCAGGAACTCTACTTCTTGCATCTATGCATAGCTCCGAGTTTCTCAACTCTGTGTGCACCTCAGGATAATCTTGGGAGCTTTACAAAAACACAGAGAGGTTTGAGCCCCTCTACAGAACATTCCAGTTGGGGTGGAGCCTCACACATCTGTATTTGAAGGGAAATTCCCCCAATAATTCTACGGCACAGCCAAGATTCTGAAATATCACTAAGTTCAGCCAAACTGCCACCGTTCTCTGAACACATTTCCCTGTTCCCATTCCCAGTGCTTTGGTGTCTCTGTCCTCCGTGCCCTTCCCCAGGAAGTCTTCATCCAAAGTGCCTGTCCTGTAAGTCTCATCTCAAATGCCGCCTCTTCCGTGAAACCTTTGGAGAGGCCAGGAAAAGTCACTCTCCTTCCTTGGACCCCCCAAAGTCTCTCTGACAGTAGGTTACATCGAGGACGCCTCTATTTCCTCTACTAGTGGGCAGAAAAGTCCACATACTAGAGTTTGACGTCAGCCCCTGCGATGGTTTGACCCTAGTCATTCAGCAAAGGAGAGCTGAGATTAGAGAAGGCTTAGCCCATTGGGTAAGAAAGGCATTCAAGAGACAGGACAGAGGTCAAGGTGCTTTGCCAAAATCCTAGGAGTGATTGAGTCTACAACTGTGATTCACCGGGATCGGTTTAAACGAAGTGATTCAAGGAGCACCGTTGAAGACTTTGGGAGACTTCTCTAGTACAGGCGGGGATGCCAGTACGGGGTGGTGGCGGGGGTCTCCCCCGGCTCTAGGTGTGGATCTAAACAGCTTCCTCCCATTCAGATGCAAATCTTGCCCTCAACGTCAAGGGTAGACCCAGAGTCAGAGCACTCTCCAGTGGCTCTGGAAGCCCAAGGAGGCTTGCTGCCTCCTCCCCCAGCCTCCTTTCTTTGTGTGATTTCAGGAGCTAAATACAGCTTCCTGGAGCTCAGGTGTGGGTGGGACTGAGCTGCACACCCTCACTGGGCTTCACAGTCACAGGTGCTCTCGGAAGCTGTAACACAGACTTGTTGTAAAAGCTCTGTCCTCCTTGTCCTCCCACCCGCCGCTCCCCTGAAATTCTTGAAGACCCAAACCACAGGAGAGAAGCCAATGGATTTTTCATATTACTAGAAAACAGAGTTGGGAAGACATTAGCTGAATATGTGTAAAAAGGAGAGATTCATTAGTAGATGACAGGGAAGAAAATAAAACAAGCTACTTCTTAAAAGAAGCACAACATTAGCTTTCTCTATTTTAAATTATTCGTGATGTGGGCCTTTAGATTTGCTGAAGTTGGCTCTAAGTTTTCAGCAAATCTTTCCTTACTGGGGGAGGATGCTTAGGAATTTGGTCTGCCTACCTTCTAGGGCTGCCCAGATAGGAGGGATGCACAAAGATTTCTCAGCTCAGGACTCAGAAGAAGAGCAGGAAAAGGCACGGAGAGAAAGTCACAGCTGGGTCACCATTCACTCTGTGTTTTTCTGAGGACCTTATTCCTACAGCTGTTTGCTGAAATGCGTGTTGTGTTGGGCCTGCTTAAAGCTCTGTGACTTTGTCAGCTTGTACTCATCTAATTTTGTGAATTAAAAACAACAGAAGGGGGGCTCAGTCCTTGAGCTTCTGCCTTCTGCTCAGGTATGATCTCAGGGTCCTGGGATGGAGCCCCACACTGGGCTCTGGGCCCCCCCCCCCCCCAAAACTGGGCTCTCTGCTCAGCAGGAAGCCTGCTTCCCCCTCTCCCACTCCCCCTGCTTGTGTTCCCTCTCTCGATGTGTCTCTCTCTGTCAAATAAATAAAATATTTAAAAATATTAAAAAAATAAAAACAACAGAAGCCTAAAAATCCCATTGCTTATAGCTATGTTAGCAGCAAATGCAGGAAGTTCTTCAGCTTCTCTTCCATCTACTTTAGCAACATTCTTTATGGCTCTGCAAAGTTTTAAGGGCTCTGTGCACAAAACCACCTGACATTTGGTAGAATGGGACTAGATCTCTATCTACATAAAATAGAGAGTTTGAGTGTAGTAAAGATTTAATTAAAAGCAAAACACATTTTCCATACCCTAAAAAGCAACGTAAATGCCTTGTAGAATTTAATTATAGAATTAAGTAGATCTATTAAATAGAATTTAATAAAATCCAACATGCCTACTTTGCTATTATCTTGCATTTTATCTTAAAAAAAAAAAAAAGAAATCTTCTTTTCCTCTTATGTCTAATGGTTCCGGGACTGTGTCTTATTATATAAGCTACATGTGAAAGGGTGCAATGTTACAGCTAAACTGCACTAAAATTTATGAAAATAGGTTTGTAGATACAAAATAGAGCCTTCTTAGATTATATAAATAAGGACACATCCATGTATCTTAGGTAGCATAAGATGAACTTTTGCATTTATTTAACAAACACTTGTTGGGCAATTAATATGTAAAAATAGCATGGTGTCATAAAAGCAACTGAGCAGGGGCACCTGGGTGGCTCAGTGGGTTAAAGCCTCTGCCTTCGGCTCAGGTCATGATCCCAGGGTTCTGGGATGGAGCCCCACATCGGGCTCTCTGCTCAGCGGGGAGCCTGCTTCCCCCACTCTCTCTCTCTCTCTCTCTCTGCCTGCATCTCTGCCTACTTGTGATCTCTGTCAAATGAATAAATAAAATCTTTAAAAAAAAAAAAAAAGCAACTGAGCAGAGCATGGCCTAGTTTGAGAACTTGAGACCTTTGTCAACCTTAGTTGCTGGGTCTGTCCCCAGAACTGTGCGTGAGCCAACAACAAGGATGGAGGTGTGCCAGCTCCTGGTACTGGCTGCGTGGGTGTGATTCCATTACTGGGGCTGACCCCAGCCCTTGCCTACAAGCTTCCTCAGGCTGTAACCCTCCCCAGGGTCATATCCCATAGGAAGCTAAGTAGGATTCCAGGAGAACCAAGGGTCTATCATCCTCCTAAGAGCCTCAAGATTATCTCCGTCTCTTTCCTATTTTCCTTAGTTATCACCAGAAACTTCTTCAACTATCTTCTCCTCGTGTTTCGTTCCCTTACTGCTCTCTGCTTTCTCCTCTTCCTCCAAGCCCTCTCATTACACTCACTGGACTCCCATGACCAACCCATTTTGTCTAACTAGATTCTGCTCATTCTTAGGAGCTCAATGCAAACACCGCTTTCTTTAAGACATGAATTTTCTGACCGTTCAAACTAGGTAAGCTCTTAACTATTTGATGCCTCTGTACTTTTTAGCCTTCTACTTCACCTCACTTACCACAATTTAGCATTACTTGTTCATTGTTTATTTTCTCATCTAGACTGTAAACTCCATGAGGGCAGGAATTAGGTCTGTCTCACACTGTGATGTCAGCAGAGTGTAACATAGTAACTGGCACATAACAGAAATTCAATAAATATTTCTGGAATAAACGACAGGGGAAAGAGATGAGCAGTGAGAGGAAATAATGTTCCCAAGTTAGACCTCTGAGTATAGTTTCCAAGAGAAACACGATCCCATGATGTTGGCTCTGCCTCAACTACAGCACAGGTTATGTGGCTTTTCGTGGGCTAGCTAGCCTGGATTCTTTTTTTTTTTTTTATTTTTTCAGTGTTCCAAGATTCACTGTTTATGCACCACACCCAGTGCTCCATGCAATCCGTGCCCTCCTTAATTAATACCCACCCCCAGGCTTACCAACCCCCCCCAACCCCCTCCCCTCCAAAACCCTCAGTTTGTTTCTCAGTGTTCACAGTCTTTCATGATTCCTCTCCCCCTCCACTTGCCTGGATTCTAACCACCTTAGCTCTTGATTTCTGCAAAGACAGGTGTGAGCTCTACACACGTGTTGATAAATAAATTTGTCAGCAGGACCATCCAGTTCTATGGGCTAGAGCACTAATCCTCCCAAACTGTCTAGTGCTTTAGCGTATCTGAAGCCCTTTTAGCTCCACTGTCCAGACTGACTCTCACGACAGTTCTCAGCAGTCCTTAACCTAACTCAAAGTATGTTTACTTAGCATACTTGTTCTAAGTCTTGTATTGGGTGATGGGAACTGGAAGACAGACGACAGGATACCTCTTCCCAGCAGCTCACATTCCAGACTCACAGGACAGACTCCTCAGCCCAGTTAGCACACGACATTAAATGATGTGGCTGAGGTCAGGCGGTCTTGGGAAATGGTACTTGCCTACCACCGTGATATGTCCTGGTGATAAACTTAGGGGTACCACACCACAGAGATGGGGCAGAATGGAAAGTTAAGACCAAAGCAGTCCTTTCCATATTTAAAAGAAGTCTTCTTAAAATCATCCTCTCCATCCTTATATGTTGTGTGAGAAGCCTAGACTTAACACCTATTTTACTTGAGACAGATGCTCAAGGTGGAGACAGGCATACAGGAAGAATTTAGACACGCTGCCCACTGCTTACATTGAAGTCCGGGATGGTAAGGTCCGTATGGAGACTCCCCAAGGTGCCAAGTAAAGCTGGCACAGTGTCCTTCCTGTCCTCAGGCCTGTGAGGAGCCGGAACCACGCAGGAAACCACTGGAAGGTCTCAGAGGCTGGTTTCGCAGCTCTGAGCTGTGGGACCTTGCTCCACAATGGGGCCCAGCTACTTCAGCAGACCCTGCTTTCCTGGCCGGCTACCCAGGCTAGATGCCAGCCTTCCGTTGAAGGTTCCTGCATTACGAAACTGCGGCTCGGGCCCTTTGGTGATCTGGGAGGCCCGTGGAGAGGCCAGTGCCGGCCAGGAGCTGTCCAGAGCTGTCTGGGAGGCAGATCTGCTCCGGGGGCAGCTGCAGCACTGCTCTGTGTGACTCTAAGTCTTACGTTCAAGGGTCACCGCTGCCCAGATGACTTGGGAGACCAGCCCTTCTGAGAGACTGCAGAAGAAAGGACTCCCTTACCTCTCCAATCTGAAGCAGGGGCACGGATGGGATGAGCCATGAGCGGAACAGCGGGCAGAGAGGAAGGGCAGTGGGAAGAGGAGAGCCGGTTAAGCTCGAGCGTGGATGCTCGTCATTATCAGCGTCCTTCAGTACTGGCTGGACACTGGGTCAAAAAAGTATAGGGGCCTCAGGACATGGGCTTAATGCCTCACTCTATTTATATAACTGGCTAGCTTTGTGACCTCATTCCCTCCACTAAGAGAAAAATATCAAAACATTTATCTTGAAAGGTTGATAGGAGAATTAAGAAAGACTCCTATTCATTCGTTCCATAAATATTGGTTGAACGCTCACTATCTGCCAGGGATGTTCCCAGGTGCCAGTGATTAACAAAGAACAAAATGGGCCAAAATCCCAAAAATTTCTGTCTCCGTGGAACTTACTTTGTCTGTTTCAACCCAGTACAATAAATACCTAGTAAGTCGAATATATGGTCTGTCAGAGGTTGAGGACAGTTTTGAAGAAAAAGGAAACAGGAAGATGATATTTGAATTAGGATCTGAAGGAGGAGAGACAATGTATTGTACCAGCACCAGCACAATGCCTGCCACGGAAGAGGCAGCAGGATTTTGTATTTTTGCCATCACCACCATCGTTGTAATTCTTACTCATATTCTGCTTAATACCATTAGTAATGATGACGGCAATAACCGCACTGACTGAGATTTGTTGAACACACTCTATTTACAAGGTCTGAGTTACAGAACAGAACTACAGGGGAATGACTTTTCCAACTCTGGATTGGTTTTTAAATTTTACTTATTTTTAAAATTTTTTTATTTTTTAAAGAATTTATTTATTTGACAGACAGAGAGAGAGAGAGAGTGAGAGAGGAAATACAAGCAGGGGAAGTGGGAGAGGGAGAAGTAGGCTTCCACTGAGCAGGGAACCTGATCCTTCTGCTGAGCAGGGAGCCCGATGAGGGGCTCCATCACAGTACCCTGGGATCATGACCCCAGATGAAGGCAGACACTTAATGACTGAGCCCCTCCCGACCCAGGTGCCCGGTTTTTAAATTTAAAAAGGCAGTAAACAAAATTATTTGCTGTAGATAACTGCATATTTTTCTGTTTCAGTTAATTCCTTTTCCAGAAATTTTTAAAACTAAGATAAAAAGATAATTCAAGGTGTTAGAAAGCTAGTTCAAAAAATTGCAAGTTGGGGGCGCCTGGATGGCTCAGTGGGTTAAAGCCTCTGCCTTCGGCTCAGGTCATGATCCCAGGGTTCTGGGATGGAGCCCCACATCGGGCTCTCTGCTCAGCGGGGAGCCTGCTTCCCCCACTCTCTCTCTCTCTCTCTCTCTGCCTGCATCTCTGCCTACTTGTGATCTCTGTCAAATAAATAAATAAAATCTTAAAAAATAATAAAAATTAAAAAATTAAAAAATAAATCGCAAGTTGTATCAGAATCATTTTGTGTGACCTTGGGCAAACTGCTTCATCTTTCTGGACCTGTATTTTGCACTGTATTTTCCTGCTTGTAAAATAAAGTAAGTAGATGGTTATCGAAGATCCCTTCCTAAAAACTATTTTTTCTATGACTGGTATTTTTCTTTTTCTTTATTTAATATATTTTATTTATTTATTTATATGAGAGTGTGAGACAGCATGAGCAGGGGGAGGGGCAGAGGGAGAAGCAGCCTCCCCACTGAGAAAGGAGCCAGAATCAGGACTCCATCTCAGGACCCTGAAATCAGGACAGGAGCCAAAGGCAGATGCTCAACTGACCGAACCACTCAGGCATCCCATATTTCTTTTTGAGAGAGAGTAAGCATGGGGAGGCGGGGAGGCGGGTGGTGGAGAGGTCGGGGGGTGGGGAGTCGGTAGATGGGTGTGGGGGAAGAGGGAGAGAGATCTTAAGCAGGTTCCACACCCAGCACACTCAACCCACTGAGCCACCCAGGTGCCCCTCTATGATTAGGATTATTAACTTACTCAATGGAGACAATGACAGCATTCAATTCTTCAGCCATTGCTGTACAGAGCTCATCATAATACCGGATTTCTAAAAGAGACAAAGGAACAATCAGTATTAATCAACTTATTTAATAATGTCCATTTTTAAATTCTGCTCATTGTGGATTGCTTTTAGACTTGGACTTAAGTTATTCATAATAAAAATAATAAAAAATCAATGTGAACATATGCCTCATTTATAGGGTTACATATACAGATGCAAAAATGAAATCTGGTTTCTGATAAAATGTAATTGGTATAAAATAACAGGAAATCCACAT
The DNA here is from genome assembly GCA_004024625.1 of Mellivora capensis. Classification (NCBI taxonomy): domain Eukaryota; kingdom Metazoa; phylum Chordata; class Mammalia; order Carnivora; family Mustelidae; genus Mellivora; species Mellivora capensis. The sequence goes on from PISX010009567.1 coordinate 7,874, forward strand.
TAGATTACCTTTGAATGTGTTTTTAAGTAACTAGACATTTATTTCATAAGAGACTATATGAAATACACCAAATTAATTCCGATTTTATAGCTCTTTCAGTGTACACCTTTCCAAAAATCACAGCAAATAAACAGTTTCCTCCTTAGAACCACAAATTTTTTGTTTTAATACCTTCACTTGCTGCAATTCAATTGCATTCTTCCAATTTGAAGAACAGCATATTCTGTTTAAGCCAACACATAAAACTAGAATTTTGGGAAGTCTTAGCATTTCTTAGAAAGAGGATCCAAAGACATGTACTGACAAATATAGTTGTAATAACTACATAACCATGTGCATAGCATCTCCAGCCCGAGCTCTTCCTCTGGCAGGAGTGATAAGTCAAAATCATGTAGACGAGGCCATGTGGATTTGTAATCCATGCGATTCCTGGTACTTACACTTCTTGGCCTCTAGCGGAATGTCTCACTTGGCAGGTGTCCAATACTATAGATGCAATCATTTCTGTTATTCACTTCTGTATCCTCATCCCCTAGCACACACTACGATAACCACAGATCTAGGTTTGCACATAACTGTTCGAATATTGGAAGTCCTGAACCCCAGGAAACCCCTCAGTCCTGGACAAACCCACATACCCCATAAACATCTGTTGAAAACATGAACCAATCCACGAATAAAAGAATAAATAATGAATATGAAATGGGATTACTAGAAAAAGTTATACTTTTTTGGCCTTTGCCACATTAAAAAAAATGCTACTTAAAAACACAGAAAAAGGGGTGCATGGGTGGCTCAGTCAGTTGAGCATCGGACTTGATTTCAGCTCAGGTCTTGATCTCAGGGTGGTGAGTTCAAGCCCTGCATCAGGCTCCACATTGGGTGTGGAGTCTATATTAAAACAAATAAACAAATAAACAAAATCCACAAACAAGCTAGAACAAGTTGTCATTACCTTTAAACCTAGGGGATGCCAAGGTACCTGGCTGGCTCAGTTGGAAGAGCATGTGACTCTTGATCTCGGGGTCATGAGTTCAAGTCCCCGTGTAGTATACAAATCATTCAAATGAATAAAACTTTAAAAAAAAAAACCCCAAAACAAAAAACAAAAACCATAGGGGATGCCAGTAGCTTTGGGCTGAAAATGAGAAAGTAGCTCCATGTTAATTACAGGCTCTTACTACCTCCTTGGTATGCTTTCTGCTAGGCTGTTCCACTTGTCTGCCTGCCATTTTGCATGTGTTCTGCTCATGAAAGGATCAAACACCAAAGAGAATATTCTTGAATTTTGCAACATTGTTTCCTTTTAATGCTGGTATACCTTTTATATTTTCATCTTTGGTTTCATAAGCAGATAAAATGTGGATGAGTTAACATGGATATTCTGAAATACTGGTCCTACTTCCTAAAAATTGTCTTCAAAACACAAGTCAGCAAAAGAGCTGCAGATCATTTCCTTATATTCTGTCCCAGTGAAACTTTGACTTGTTTTGGTGCCGAAAGCTATTGTCAGCAATTCACTTAAATTAGCCTATGATTCAGGTCACTGGACCTATTTTCAAGAGTCTGCCCAAATTAACAAGCAATAAACAAATGGGCAAAACTTTTACGTAGGGTAATCATACAATTAATCATCCAAGACAGGACCTTTTCGAGTGTGAAAAGGAGACCCTATGAATAATTCTGCTGGGAAAATAGCAGTAACTGAGACTATTCAAGGGAACCAAATCAAACGGTCCTCCTCTCCTTACCCAACAAGGAAGTCAAGCTCAATCTCACATCTCTCCCAGGGCCAACCACAGTCCCCAGAGCCCCGAAGGTGACTAGGACATACTTGCACTGGCCAAAGCCCAGCCTCCTCCGTGAATGTAGATAATGCTGCGTTTCAAAGGCTCTTCTGGCTTCGGGGAGCCCTCAAACACTCTGACTTCCACCCCGTCAAAGTCAGTGTCGGTCACCTTCACCTGAGCCGATGACCACGCGCTTTTCTTGCCAAAAGAAACGATGATAAAATTCAGTGCAAGCAGGTGATGGCTCAGGCCCAGGGAGTGTATCAGGTTGCTCTGCAGGGTGAGGGAAGGAACACAGAGGGAGAACACGAGTCAGCTTTGTCATACCCTCACCAACTCCTGGTGTCTAAATTATTACAAGCATCTGCCAATACTCTTTAGGACTCACTGGCCACTTTCAATCCAGTAACAAATTGGATTTGTTTGCAAAGCGTTTGCAAAGTATTTTCCTACAGGAGATTGTATTTTTTGGATCAGCTCTGAGAGGGACATTGGACAGGTCCCATCAATCCCATTTTATCAAAAAGACTTAAAAATTAAATAAATGTGAGCATTGAGCTGGCTTAGCGGTAATTCTGGGACTTGTGAATTTTAGGTTTTAGTCCTTTATTTCCCCTTCTCAATCAGCACTTCACAGTTTAATAACAAACTAAGAATAGAGGAAGAATACTTTTTCTAGATGCAAATAAAAGATATGGAAGTTTCATATTTACTCTGAGTATTTTTAAAGTGTTTTATAGCTTATCTACTTAACTACAGCATGTCTGTTGTTTTGAGAATGAAGAAAGAAATGAGTGTATGAGAGACCAGGAGCACAGGAAACTCTGGCCCCAGTGTTGAGAAGCAGAACACCTCAGACATTACCAGGAGCTTTACAGAGATGTGCAAGGAATAAACACTCTGCCATCACTTCTTCTTTGAACCCAAGGGCACTGAGCTCTGCATTAAGTGACTGCAGGAAGTTATATGGTTGGAGAAGGAACAAAGAGAGAAGAGACCCAAGTCATCTACCCAGCAAAGACCCTATAGAGTGTACTCCCCTCTTTCCATATCTTATACAAGGTCCTCCTGTTGCATATACTTATAAAACTGACCTTCCTGTAAGGCTTAATGGCCATGTTTCAAATCCAGAGAACTGGAACCCATCAGGCAGCCAGAAACTAGTCCAACAGAGAGACTCACAAGTGTTAAAGAATGACTGGAAACTTTCCTGGCACAGGGGCATGAATTTAGATACTGTATCTCCTAGTGGCTCTCCAACCTACGGTAGAGAGTAACAGTGCCCTTCTGGAAAATATGAAACAGAACACTGATGATTAGTGAAATAGGGAATGCCATCATAAGGTCAAGGAAACAATGTTACTAGTAGCCGAAATCAGGACTATAAAAAGTCTTTGATACAGCATAATACAGCTTCCCAGTAAGGGCCTGGGGCACACTGATGTGCCGTAATTCTGATCCCCTCACCCCTGGGGAGCCAAGCTCGTGGGCACCTTACCCCAGTGTCACATATAAGATATTATTATTGCATATGGATGCCCAGCCATGAAAAGACTAGGAAAATACTGTCATGAAAGGACCAGGAAAATACTGCATTTATATTGGCCATGTTCATGAAAAACAAAAACAATAGGCAATTAATCTAACCATGAAAAGCTATTCCAGAAATTTCATTAATATTTGTTTTTGGCAATATAAGCAGCAAATAAACGTTAATAAAATAATTCAATTTCTATATCCATCAATTGTCCAAATTTGCTGAAAAAGTTAAAACTGATAATGTGCTTGCTATGAATAAATGTGTGTGCTATGAAATAAATTCACACACACGCAGAACACGAACCATTAAATTAAGGTTTTTGGCGAATCGGGAAAAGGCAATCATTATTTGAGTTTCATGGTAAAATGTCAGCTTTCTTGGGGAATATTGATTTCTGCCAGGACATAGCTAAGAATCATTGCATTCACTAAGATTTCTAGCGTTTACACATAAATCCTTTAGACATAAATGTCAATATCATTATCAATTAATCGAGAACACACAGGATCCATTCCATTTCTCACAGAATAAGAAGCTTGATAGGCACGAAATAATGAATGCGAACAAAGCAATCCCAGGCTTGGCTGTGTTACTTTCTGGACTATTTTTTTAAGTTAAATGAAGACTTCTGAATACTTAAGACAAAGTATGAGTTTCTTCGACTACAGGAAAGCTGTAAAACAGGTGAATTGTCTTTACAAGACAGATTAGAGAAGATTGTTTGTTTTACACGGAGTCCACCTCAGGTTTCCTTTATGCACTGCACGCTCTGAGTGCATGCAGACTTGACTCAAATTTGTCCATGCTTTTCCCAAAATACCTCTGCTGTGTCAGCTTACCATCATTCCCACTAACAGAAGTTCTGAACAACTACCAGCATTGCTCACAATACTGCGGGGGGAGCAGAAGGGTTGACTCAAGAAGGGACAGTTTAAATGGGAAAAACAGGTAAGCAGATAGGAGTAAGATAAGGTCAAACAGATGCTAAAATAAAGGCGGGTTCATGTTTGGAATTGCACTGATAAATCAGAGAATGAAAATAGTCTTCCAGAAAATGCCACGATTATAGAGACACTCCAACAGTAATCTGTCACCAACCACTCTTACTATTACTATTGTTAATAACACTTCTAGCTGTCTGAGCACCTACAGGGCTAGGGTAGGGTAGACCTATTCAGTATGGGATGACATTTGCATGTGCATGTGATATCATGTGGCACGATAAAATTGTAAATATTATCTAACTTTTTTCTCCAATATCTAGCTCTTCTCTCCAATATTAGCTCTTCTCACTGCTCCCCTCCCATCCGAATCTTTCTGTAGTTGTTACTTCAGGGAAAGGGTATGAGAACAAATAGCAAAGAAGTAGGAGTGACTTTATACTTTTAATTTTCAAAGCCTATATCCTTTGGAGAATTAAAAAATAGGCATTGATTTAGAAGATCACGTGAGTAAGAAGTCTCCTAGAATTGAAGATCATTCTCCAGACTAAGAAGTGGGAGAGGGAAGGACAAAGGGTGGAGATGAAATGAGCAATGTGTGATTGATATCAGAAGAGAACCCTGAGACACAGCAACCCAGATATGTCTGAGGAATCTGAGAGCAGTGGATATATGCCCCATGCCCAGACAGAACCTCAGAAGGAGGCCAGACCCTAGGGAAGAGTGGCTGCAAGATATATTTAAGATGATGGTGCCTCAAATGGCCTCAGAGCTTTCCTTGGGCTTCCACTAGTGCAGGAGCAGCTGAACAATTCCATACTCCAATAAAGGCATAAAAGTGGCAAATAAGGGCTGCATGAGTGTCTTGGAGATGGACTTGAGACCACCTTTCCATTGGCCATGGTCCACTATATGCTCTCAAGGGTCCAATGAGGAGAGAGGAGAGCACTAATGAACCTGAGGGTTCTTATAAATTAGAACAAAGGATACTCCAGGGCAATGCACAGGACTCAAACACCAAAGACAGCATGGAAAAATGATGTGAGCCAAGGATGAGTACCCAGATGGCCTCCCCCATTCATTATACCTCAACATTTTATAAGACCCTCTGAAACCTAAAAGTAAACAGCATTTAGGGGGAATACCTAAATTTATGGGCATGAAGTTCTACCTTAAAAAGGTAGACTCAAATACAGATGACGTTTTATTTCTTGCATCCTTGAGTTTGTGAAGTGGGATTCAGACCCACCTCCCAAAACATTCTTGGGTTTGACAAAGTTTCCTGAAATCTCCTTAGAAGTAGCTAGAAAACTCCAGTAGCACAGAGAAGCAGGCCAAATTTTCGGAGCCTCATAGGTTCAGAATTGACCAGTTGAAGTACTCTAGGGCAGTGATATAGGTCTTAAAACTTGCCCCCATAACCATTCCAGGATCTAGGGAAGAAATTCTAACGGAGGACATGGAAGGGATGAAGGTACTCACTACACCACGGTAGAACCAGACACAACAGAAAAGGTGGGCCAGGGGCACCTGGGTGGCTCAGTGGGTTAAGTGGGCTCAGTGGGCTCAGGTCATGATCCCGGAGTCCTGGGGGGCTCTCTGCTCCGCAGGGAGCCTGCTTCCTCCTCTCTCTGCCTGCCCTCTCTGCCTACTTGTGATCTCTGTCTGTCAAATAAATAAATAAAATCTTAAAAAAAAAAAAAAAAAAAAAGGTGGGCCACTGGCTCCCTACCCAGGTCAAAGATGGAAGGACAAACAACAATCAAGGGAAGCAGAACAGAAGCCAAGCGGTACACTTTGTTTAATCAATATATACATTAGTTGTTATGTTTGTGAATGGGGTTGTTTTCTGTTAACTCACTCAACATGTAAATTATAAAGTCAGGGAGGCTGAAGGGGGAGAAAGAGACACTATTCAGAGCAGATGAGAGGCAAGAGCTGTAAATGAACAGCTAATGTCCAGTGAACTAAGTAACACAAGCAGTCAGGGAGATAGACAAAAGGCTGCAGGAGCCCAGAGAAGGAAGGAATTACTTCCACTTGCTCTTCCTGGGATGAAATCCAGGACGGCTTCTAGCCTAAATTGTGGCTTAACGTAAGATGAAGCACGGGGAGCAAAGAAAAGGGCTGGAAACCAAGATGTAAAAGTGCTGGGTAAGTGGTGTAATTCAGAGACCCATGGGGAGATTGCGCACGTAAGGGAAGTGAAAGCAGAGGAGAGGGTGGAAATAAAAGGCTCGAGCTAAGAGTCACATATGGCGTCAAAGTCAACAGCACAAACTCCAGCCCTAGAGTGCCTGAGTGAAAAGCCCAGCTCCCTGACTTACCAGGGGTGGGATCTTGGGTAAACCTCTGCGTGTCTTGATTTCTCATCTATAAAACAAGAAAAATAATACTAACTACTTCAAAAGATTGTTGTGAAGCTTAAAGAAGGTAAAAATGCCTAGAATAGCACCTGACAAATACTAAACCTTATATGAGTTGGTAGTGGTGGTGGTGGTGGTTGTTGTTATTATTATTTTAAAAACCCTGATCTGTTGTTGTTGTTGTTGTTATAATTAAAATACCCCTGATCCAGGAGATCATTGCAGAAAGAAATGTGAGCCCAGGGACAGATAGTCCAGTGTTTCTAGGGAAGCTGAGACCATCATTTTCCCCATGTACATATGTTTTTAGGACCATGCTGATTACCAAGTTCTGAAATTATTATGGGTTAAACAGATGGAAAAGAATTACCTGTAAAAAGTTCATTTGAGGACACCTGTGTGACTCAATTCGTTAAGCATCTGCCTTCAGCTCAGGTCATGATCTGGGGGTCCTGGGACCGAGCCCCATGTCATTGGGCTCCCTGCTCAGCAGGGATTCTGCTTCTCACTCTCCTTCTGCCCCTCCCTCTGCTAATGTTCTCTCTCGTTCTCTCTCTCTCTCTCTCTCTCTCTCTCAGCCTCAAATAAATAAATAAAAACTTTAAAATAAAAAAGAAGTTCATTTGTATGCTTATGTCAAAGGGGGAGAGAGAGGCTGGGGAAAAGTCATAGTACACTGATACCCCCAATGCATCAATAACGTAGCCTGTGGTCAAATTTCAACCTGAACCAGCCACATTAAATACTTAAACCAGCCATTGTAACTCACTACCTGCTTCACTTCCCATATTCAAAGGCTTAAATTCTGTTAGTAGTTCTCCAGCTTTACCAGTGATGGCCATTTTATCCTGTCAAATAGCTTCTTATTTTATTTTATTTTAACTTTTTTATTTGACAGAGAGAGAGAGATAGCGAGAGAGGGAATACAAGTGGGGGGAGTGAAGAGGGAGAAGCCGGCTCTAGGCAGGAAGCCTGATGAGGGGCTCAATGCAGGGCTTGATCCCAGGACCCTGGGATCTGGACCTGAGCTAGAGGCAGACGCTTAATGACTGAGTCACCCAGGAGCCCCTGCCATCAAACAGGTATTAAATTCTCCTATCTGGATTTCTGGTCTATTTCCTGCCTATTACAGGAAGAAAAAATTCATGGAATATCTGCATGAAAATTATGGTCATATTTTTCAAATACTGTAAAGTTTGAGTATATTTTTAAGTGCAGGTTTTTTTATTGCCACATAAATTATATGACTCACACTTAAGCCCACTGTAGAGATCACATGTGATTCACTAATGCAGAAATTTTGTTCTACAAAAACCCACAATGTCTGTGGCAAGAAACTTCCAAAGGTCAGACAACTATAATTCAACAATATTAATTAGGCACCTACTCTATGTAAAGACTCTGCTACATGCTGTAAGAATGCAAGGGTGGGTAAAGATGGACTGAGAACTGGTCAAGATTCAGTGGTCAAGAATTTAAATGTTGTCTGATTCCCTCCCGTCCCCCCAATTCCCATCTCTCCTCAAACTTTCACAGTTCTCGGCACTTTCTCTGAGACTCTAACTTCTAAGGAAAATCCTCTGATATTAAAGCTTTGATTCAGATTGTTATTATTTTTTTTTAAGTTGCAGACAAAACAAAATGTGTCTGTAGGCCAAATCTGGACTGAGGACCACCATTTGCAAGTTCTGGTGTAGAGGTCATCCAGTCTGACTGAAAGTATAGCTGGAAAGACAGTGGCAGATTAATATGCTCTTCATCATAGGCCCTAGTTGTCGATGGTGAAACAGCAAATATTTGGGGGCACTTTTTTTTTTTTTTTAACGAGACTATACTTAGGGGAGAATTTCACCTATGCTATGTACAACAGATCAGTGAGAGAAGAGATTGGAGGCAGGGGTAACAGCTGTAAGAATCTGGCAGTTGTCCACAGGAGAGAAAAATGTCTGCCCCAGGAGAATATAGAGGAGGAAACTATACAAAAGAGATCACTGAGGCAGAGTTGATGGGCCTTTGCACCTGCTCACATAATGGAGGGACCGGGATCAGGTATGTAGGCTGCTGGGATACATAGAGAAAGAATTCAAAGATACTGGAGGGTCTTCACTTGGGGTATGAGAAACAGACAATACAGGCAGAAGAACAGTCAGGGAAGGTAAGATAAGTTCCATTTCAGACTTATGCCACTTAAAGCCAATGGAACATCTAGGTAGATGGGTCAAAAAATGCAGACAGCAAATGTATAGTCAAGAGATCCAGGGAGGTCAGGCCTGGAGGAAGAAGTCAGAAGTAAGTGTTAATTACTCAAGCATCATACAAACATGAGAACATGGTAGATGTTCACAACAGATGATTATGATATGATGTAGAAACTTCAAGAACAGAGATATGGTACCTTAAAGCACAAAGGTATGTGACCCAGCCGAGAAGAGACAGAGGCTGTCCAAAGAGGCGACCTGGACACAGAATCAGCTGAGCATGAGTGAGTGTTAATCAATGCTCAGTTGGCTGGAGCGCGAGAAGAGGGTGGGAAAAGGCACGCTGATATTTGTGGTTGTGGGGCAGCTGTTCCACACTTTAGTCTTCTGTCCACCACCCACACTTCACTTCACAGATACTTACCAACGCTTTCCCCCAACAGGGTGGAAAGGCATGGAAGTCTTCTTTCTTATTCCCACCCAGGTTACAAGGATAAAAATAATTCCTTCACCTGCTGACGGCTGGACCTCCGTTTCAACCCAACTCTGATGAAAGGACAGGACTGTCTGAGCACTGTTTCTGGAAAGCTTTAGGCTACGTAGTAAATCCCACTAGAGAGGGAAAGTCAATTTGCTTAGGGAAAGCAGAAACTGTAAAGTTGAATAAAATAAAAACTAAAACCTTGGGAACACCATCACTTCAAGCAGACAGTAAGCTGAAGAGAAAGTACTGATCTTTAAAAGATCACTCCACCCTGCCTCTCCTCCAGAAAGAGGAAGAATTAATTATTAGCATAACAAGAGAACCAAGAGACTGGAGAAGTCCAGGAGGAAGAGAGTTTCAAGAAAGAGCGAGTTGTTAAATGCCTACGGAGAGGCCAAGTAGGTCATGGGTATTGGCAGTGAACATGGGTATTGGTGAACCTAGTAAGGCCAGTTTAGTTAGAGAGATGGGACTGGGAGCCAGACAGACTGTAACGGTTTGCAAAGTGAGTGGGAGGGCAGAAACGGATAGTGAAGGTGAAGGAGTACTTTCCAGGCAGAGGTTAGGAAAGCTATAGGCTGAGGGAGAGTAAAGAAAACCTGTTTTGTTTTGCTGTAGATGAGAGAGACTTGAGCCTGGTCATAGGGAAAGAGGCTGTGAACAAGGGGAGACAAAAGTTACGCAGGAAGGAAAAAAAAAAAAGACAAGTGAATTGAGACCCTGGAGGAAGATAAAAGGATCTGGAAAAGAGATGGAAGGGTTGGCCATGGGGGAGGCCATGGTAGGTGAGCTTGCTGTAGGCAGGGAAGGAAGCTGAGATGAACCTCTAGAAGTTGACTTCTGTTGAGACCAGTTCTGTCTTTACCCTAAAGAAGACAGTGGCTTTTCAAAGACTGCTTGCTCTCTTGGAAGACAACTCATTACAACTTGGCTCCCAGTCCCATACCTCTGATAAAAGCAGCATACCTCTGATAAAAGCCTTATTAGGTTCACCAATGACCTCATGACCCCCACTGCCCACACCAATGACCTACTTGGCTTCTCTGTGGGCATTTAACAATAATTTGCTCTTCCTTGAAACTCTGTCCTCCTTTAACTTCTCCAATATCTTACCTCTTTTGCCATGCTAATAATTAACTCCTTGGGCGGGGGGGGCTCTTTTATTGATTGTTTCTTCCTCTCCTGTCCACCGGTCCCTTAAGTGACAGTGTTCCCCAAGGTTGCATTTTTATTATATTCAGCTTTACAACTCCTGCTTTCCTTAAGCAAGTCAATGTACTATTATGGCTCAATGTCTAGCAGATGGGAAGTGCTTACCAGCAGATTATTAAATTAGAGGCTCTGACCTCTATCCATATGCTAAAGACTTCTAAATTGTTATCTCCAGTCCCTGATCTACCATTCTTAAGCTCCAGATCCACATTTCCAACCATCTCCAGGATCTAGCCTATAAGCTCTTCAAAATTAACATGTTCTATTCTTCTTCTCCACCTCTGACTCAGCAACCCCATTAAACTCTCAATTAATAATCTAACCATAAATCTAGCTTCCAAGCTAGACACCTTCATAATTTCTTCCGCTTCTCCCTTCTCTCATGTGATATCCAATCATCAGTTCACATCAATTCCATCTGCCAACGTTTTCTGAGCCTTGTTCCACTTCCAGTCTTTACCCCAACTCACACTCCTGACTTGATTAGATGCTCATTATTTCCTGTATTTGCCTACTAACTTGAATTCTAGAGAATTCTTTTTCTATTACCTGCTGCATATTGCTGTTAGAGTGCTGACCTTGAAAAGCCAATCATTACCTGGCTGTTAAAAAAAAAGTCCACTGACGTCTAAGTTCCTACAGAGAAAAATCTGAACATGGCATACTCTGATCCCATTCTACGTGCCAACCCCATTTCTCACCACCCCACCCCTCATACTTTCCAGTTCTCTAGAATCAAGCGTATTCAGGCATAACTTGCATAAGTTTATTTTTCTCTTTATCAGCTAGTCTCTTAGGCAATGCCCTTCAGTGATGTGCTGTAGCCAGCTCTTAATTTACAAGTCAGCTGACATCAGGTCAGTAGCTTGAAATTGGCCCTGTTGGGAATATTTACATAATAGAAATCAACAATTGCTATAAATCAGGGTTTCCCCACTTCCTAGCCCTCCCATCCCACGGACAGCACTCCACTGCCTCTCCTTCACCCCTCCCCTTTCCCTACTCATTTCACAGCATAGCATTGTTTAATGGTGTGTACTATGAGGTCAGTTGGCCAAGGTTCAATCCTGTTTCTGATATGTTTTAGTTGGGTGATACTGACCAATTCATCAAACCTCTGTCTGCCTCAGTTTCTTTGCCTATGGAATTGGAGAGATCACAATATCTACTTTATAGTGCTTCTTAAAGGACACCTGTCATAAAACTCAGAGTTTAATAAGTGATCATAATGTTGCCTCCTTTTTATTTGCTTATGTCAGGACTTCATAGCATTTTAGCCTATCATAGAGTATAGTCTTGCTACACTAGCTTGAAGAACCAGGCGAAATGACTAGCTGCATGTTCCTAAACTGAGTGATACAGAAAGACTTCAAAGTAGCAGAGGTCTTTAACTGATGTAAACCCCATCTTCAAGGCTTCCTCAGAAGAAAAGGCTCTGAAGAATCAGTTTTCATTATTCCTGCCTTGAAATTCTTTGAACAAGGGCAGAAAGGGTAAAGGAAAAATGACTGAGAAGAAAGAGCACAGACTTTGCAGTGAGACAGGTCCTCACTCTACCATTTATTAACTACATGACCTGGGCAAGCTTCCTAGTCCCAGTTAGGAGATAAAAGAGGTGAAAACCTGCACATGAGGAATAAGTCCACATTACTTATTGTTTGTCCCCTCTCTCCCGAGGTCCTGAATTGGCAGAAGCCTTGCTCAGGCATTTGGCAGATCCCCATCTGCTTAGGGATCCTTTCTATATCTGTCCTTCCTCTCTTATTTCTTTTACTTAGTATTATTTTTATTAAAAAAAAAATCTTTCATCTCACACTCTGAGAGTAGGTATGGACCAAAGAGTTCAATTCGGGGCACAGGGGCACTCTCTCCATACAGCAAAGAACTGGAGAGAATTATTATGCCAACCTGGAAAACGCAAATATAGTTATGTAACAGTAGGATTCTCTGATGAGATTGTTCTATTACAAAATCTCGAATTGGTTTAGCCTCCTATCTAAGGATTTCATCATAAGCCACAAAGCAAACCTGAGGAGAATCTCACTGCCACTCAGCAAAAGGTAACCCTACAACTGCGGGATCTGACACCTTAACCTTCCTTAACCTTAACACCTTCCACCCTAAAACCTACACTTTGTTCTTGTACTCCCACGGTTACAATACCAGCTGGGGGAGCACGTCTCTTTCCAGTTGCTAAATCTTTTTGTTTATTTTTCAATATGACCCAGAAGACAAATAGTGCTACATTGCCAGTGTGCTTGCCTAGTTCCAAAAGCCTCCTACAGCCTGTCAGGGTACATCAAGGTGAATAATGGCTCACATGTACTGATGTCTGCTCTCTGCCACTGTTTCCAGTGCTGGGGGCGTCTCGGACCCACTGCGGTCCAGGGAATCACCCAAGGTCACACAGGCAAGAAGTGGTGGGCTGCATTTGAACCAAACATACCAGCTCCAGAACCCTTAACCACCACCCTCAACTGACACTCGAGTCAATGTAGTTTCGAACCTACATCAGAAAACTGAAGATTTTATACCTGGAACGAACATTTAGCCTCCCCTATCACACAAAGGGAAACTCAGGCCTGGAAAGGATAGGATACATGACTCGCCCAGGATCAGCTGCTCTAGCACAGACTGGCCCTGACACTCGGGCTGAAGAGACACCCCCCACATCCCCTTTCCTCCAGCTCTTCCTCACCAGCGCATTTCTCTCTCTGGGAACAACTCTTCCTTGGTCCTGTTCCTATCTCACTCTTCTCCATACACACACCCATGACTGTTGAAATGAGACTTTAAAAAAATTACTCTGCGTTCTTTTTTATTCACATTTCTGTTATCTATAATAGCAGTAACTAATTGTGAGCTCCTTGGGACAGACAAGGTCTGAGTCTTGGGGATCAAATTTTTTTGCCAGTGCCTCATGTACAGCTGGTCATAAACAAATAACCTTCATGAGGCTCCTCGAGCTGCTAAAAGCCTCCCTTGACTGTCAGGACAGGAAGCATTTGTTTTCATTTGAGTGTTCCAAACAGCAGCTGACTAAAGACAGCACAAAAGAATGAGACTTCACAGCAAAACCTCCCAAACTCCCTTCTGCTATATGACAGTTCAGAGCTGGCCCACTCATGCCTCCAGCCTGACTCCACAAGTGTGTTAGTTACACAGGATAAGCCGCAAGTTGGGGTAATCTTCTGCTGTAGGTAAAGTGCGGGAAACAGCAAATTAGATGTGACCTTTGAAAACTGTTTCCTAAATGGCATATAAATCCAAAAGATACAAAGCAAATGATTTTTATGGATATCTACAGATGTCTGAAGGGCCAGATTCAGATAATGATTATAATAAATTAAGATTAAATACCTGCATTTGTGTATATGCAGAATGCGATTATAATAAATTAATGCATACTATATAAAACATGTAATAAATAATAAAACCCACAATACTCTTTTGTGCAATGCTTTGCAGTTTATGATCACTTGAACTTTCACCAGTTTGAATCTCGAAAGGACCTGTAAAATAGGAAGAGCAGGTATTACACGCATTTTAGGCTCATTTTGTGGCTTAAAGAAGTTAAATGCCTTGCCCAGGATCATAAAGCTTAAAGTGATAAAGCAAGTACTGGAACCCAAAAGTCCAAATGACTGACCTATCATGCTCAATGATAATAGAGCTCAGATGAAAATCACTAACCATACCATTATTTAAAGTCAAACCTTAAATAAAAAATCTTTTTAAAAAAAGGGGGGGTGCCTGGGTAGCTCAGTGGGTTAAAGCCTCTGCCTTCGGCTCAGGTCATTATCTCAGGGTCCTGGGATTGAGCCCCACATCAGGCTCTCTGCTCAGCAGGGAACCAGCTTCCTCCTCTCTCTCTGCCTGCCTCTCTGCCTACTTGTGATCTCTGTCTGTCAAATAAATAAGTAAAAAATCTTAAAGTCAAACCTCTCCCATCACACAGGTTTTGAACAACTAAGAGTGAAAGGTTTAAAATCAGGGTGGGGAAGGGAAGTAGGTCATGAAATGTATCTCAAATTCCACTCTGCTAGAGGTATATTTGTCAGCAGATCTGCTACGTTGGTTAGCAGGACCTGTTTGCCAACTTAAACCTTGCCTAAGAAAGTTAACAGTACAAAAGATTTATAGCAACTGGAATTTCTATAGCCAGCAGTTTCAAGTTAATGTAGCTCAGTCATTCCTTGGCCCATCATTCTCAGAGGCTCAAGGAGGAAGGCACAGGCCATTGGGACAGGATGGAGGTTTTTATCTCTGCCCCAGGAGAGGCTTCTCAGGAAACAGAAAAAAATTACTCTTTATAAATATTTAGTCAAGATCCACAATTACAACAAGCAAATCCAATGTGTTTAATATCTAAAATATTGTTTAGTTTTGAAAAGATTTTATTTTGTTTTTGAGAGAGAGAAGGAGAGAGAGAGCGGAGCACGAGTAAGGGAGGAGTGGAGGGGCAGAGGTTAGAAGCGAACTCAGCCCAATGTCAGACTCTGTGATTATGACCTGAGCTGAAGGCAAATGCTTAATCAACGGAGCCACCCAGATGCCACTAAAATATTAAGCTTAAATAAAAGTATCTATACACCAGATAACTGTATTGCCTTCCTGAGGTGATTTTACATGTTAGATATCCCACTACAAGGAAAAGGGTATGGATCTTATTTTTCACCCACTTGTTCAACAAACATTTGAATGTTTATTGTACATCAGACACCAAGACTAGTAGGGAGATAAAGGGAAATACAAACATAGGTTCCATCCTTCAGAAACTGACACTGTATAAGATGGATATATACAATGTGATACTGTGATGAGTACCAGAGATACATACACAGAGAAAGAAATTATTTCTACCCAAGAGACTGCAATGTGTCCACAGCATTGGTGACATTCAAGCCGTGTCTCTAAGAACAAATAATAATTTTCCAGGAGAAAAGGGACATTCCACACAGTGGAATAATATGGTAACACACAAAGGTACAGAAAAACAAGGCTTATTGGAAAGTTGGGAGGGACGACTGTTCTGTGGCCCTAAGAAGAATAGGGTTGGCACCATATTTTAATGTACTAAAATAGCCTTAATTTGATGATTTTGCCTCTGGTCTTTAGGATACTTTTTAAGAACATCTGTCCGTCTCCCCCCCCCCCCCCACCCCATCCTATCCCCAGGACAAAACCCGGGGAAGCCAAAATATGGCTCCACTAAAAGACAGAGCTCCTAAATGAAGACACAAAAGGAGGCTGGCTCACCGATAGATTAGCAAATCATTAATTTTAGAAATCCATCTGTTTTTAAGAGGTTATTAAGAACTGGTTTTATCTTGTATCTCTTTGTTAAGCAATCATACAAGTTGCCTAATCCAAGGCTATTCAAAGGATGGTCCACGGACGGAGGAGCCCACCTGAATGCAAATTCTGGGCCCCAACTCTACCTATTAAATTAGTATCCCTGAGGGTGGTACTTAGGAATCTCTCGGGTTTTTTTCCACGTTGAGAAGTATTGGTCTAGTTCAAAGTGTAAAACAGTATTTCATTAAACAAATTTTGTTTCTTTGTTTCTCATACCAGCTCTGCACTGGAAGAGGGGCTTGAACCCACAACCCTGAAATCAAGAGTCACGTGCTCTACGGACTGAGCCAGCTGGGTGCCCCTTTAGCCAGGTGCCCCTCTAGCCAGATGCCCCCAGACAGCTCTTGTTACTGATTTTCCTGGCGACGGTAATGGGTGGACAGTTTGGGACCATGTTGCTAAGCGCAGGCCTGCACCGCAGAAGGTCTGAAGGCACTGCGGGCCTCCCTCCGGATTGAACGGCCCCTTCCCTGGATTCCTATTCATCCTTGCGGACACCTCCTCTGTGAAGTCCCCCAGCCCCCAGCGGCCCCGGCTCCGCAGAGAACTGCTCCGCTCTGCCAGGCTCAGTGTGTGCGGACGTGGCGTGGACGCGTCTCCGCTGCCGCCCCTCTTGGTTCTCGGTGCGAGGTGTGGTCTGTGCCTGTCTCCCCCGCGGACTCTGGGAGCAGAAACCCGGCTGCGGCCGCAGGCGTGCACAGGCCCCGAGGCGGGCGTGCAGCCGGCGCGCGGGCTTGAACCGCCGCGGAGAGCGCGTCAGGTCGTCGGAACGCTGCCGGACACGAGGGACAAAGGACAGGGGAGGCGTCTCCTTCCCGGCCTCTCTCCCAGCGAAGGTTTGGTGCTGGCGCTGAGTCACCGGCCCGCCGCGCCCAGCCCCTCCCGCCCCAACCGCCGGGCCCCTCCCCGCTGGGCCCCTCCCCGCCGGGGGCCTCGCCCTTCCCTTGGAGCGAGCCGCCCGCGCCTCCCTTCACCTTTCACGCCTGCTCTCCAGCTAGGCTGACCCAGGAAGCTGGGAGCTCTGGAGCCCCGCCAGGCGGCCGCGGAGGGCAGGCGGGCAGGCAGAGCTGGACGCTTGGCAGAGGAGCCCAGGGCCGGGGAGAGAGCGCACCAAAGCCTCAGAATGCCTTAAGTGAGAGCCCGCCTCGCTCTGGGAAAGGCCCCGTCCTTGCCCTCAGCTGCAGGAGCAGCGTGATCAGGTAGAGGCCAAATGTTCTGAGAACTGCAGACTCTGGTAAAGAAGTACCATGACATCGCTAAGATCCTACTTGTCAAAATCCTTGAGCTCACCGAGGATGGAGGGATACGGGTGGATCTTACAGGCCGAGAACCTGACCAAGTGGGAGCAGGAGGACGAAGAGAAAGAAGATGAGGTCCAGTCTAGTGAGGAAGATCCCCACTCTGCAGTGTCTCAAAAGTCAGAGAAATAAGAGGGGGACAAAAATTTTAAAAAGGAGAAAGAAAATGGAAAAAAATATATACATAAAAAAAGAAACGAAAATATTTTAAAATATGTAAAAATAGGGGCACCTGGGTGGCTCCGTGGGTTAAAGCCTCTGCCTTCAGCTCAGGTCATGATCCCAGAGTCCTGGGATCGAACCCCACATCTTGCTCTCTGCTCAGCAGGGAGCCTGCTTTCCCCTCTCTGTCTCTGCCTGCCTCTCTGCCCACTTGTGATCTCTATCAAATAAATAAATAAAGTCTTAAAAAAAAGTAAAAATAAACAATATAATGATGTGATATAAACAATAAATATAATAGCAAAATAACAATGTCAACCTACTCTGACATTGTTAAATGATATTAACTCAAAGCAATCAGATCTTGGCCAGCCCTTTAGTTTCAAATTTGATTTTCATTTTCAACACAATCTATCCAAAGGTGGTGAAGAAGAGGAGTTAAACTTGAGACTGTGTTTTTCATGATCTCTTCTATGAGGATTGAAAACTGGGGCTTATAGCGGCACCTGGATGGCTCAGTAGGTTAGGTCTGCCTTCTGTTTGGGTCATGGTCCTAGGGTCCTGGGGTCAGGCTTGCACGGTCCCTGCATCAGGGTCCCTGCTCTGTGGGTCTGCTTTTCCCTCTCCTCCTCCCCTCCACTTGTGCTCTTTCGTTCTCTTTCTCACATAAATAAATATTTGTGGAATGAATAAGTGTCCAAAATCACACTTAAAAGTATACATTTAACACTTGAAAATGAAATACTATGGTGCTTCCCATACATCTGAAATTATTTACTGAGACATATATTACTATGTCTCATAATCTTATGATTACTAAAACTAATTTTACCTTGGTAAATACCCAAAAAAATCAAATCCAGAAAATAGCACAAGACTACACGCAAAACTGGAACAGTTCATCATTGTGCAATTATCCAAACAACTTATAGCACGTTATCATTCATGCTCTTAACCAAAAAACCTATACATCTGGGGAAGCTAGTCAAATAAATCAACTTCTTAAGCAGTGAATGATAACTCAATCCAGTTCAGATGTGTGGTGGGTTTCAGTGGGAAATTAAGCCATGTTAACATAAGAAGCCAACCAAATACCTTCGAGTCTATGTGCAATACTATAGAGAAACCCCAGTAGTTGGAACTCACAGTTTCACCGAGTACCGTTAAAGACTTAGCCTCCAAGAGCTTGTGATGTACCTCTCTTGACCTAATTCTCTTTAATCTAGGTCTCAGCTCTCCTTTGCTTATACATCTCTCCTCACCAAATCCCCTTCTGAAGGACTCAATCCTTACTAACTTAAATGAGATGCAAATAAAAGTATAATTTTAAAACATAAAGCGCCTACCTATATAGTCGGTCTTCTTCAAACATTGAGAAAATGGATGCCCAGAGAGGTGAGTGACAAACTGTAAATCATCCAGTTACTGACATGTTTGAACTAGACCCCAGGTCAGCGAATCTGGCTACAGGTTGTTTTGTTTTGTTTGTTTGTTTTTACTACATCTCTATCAAAAAAAGTTCCAATTGACCTCAGAAAGCTTTTGAGACACTAACTTTTCTCTTTCCCCTCATAGCAAAATTCCTTAACTCCAGATTTATTTTTGTGGCTTTAACTCCACCCTCCCCACCTTATTGTTCCACCTGCCTCCCAGACCAAGAGCTGGAGCATTCATGTTTCACCAGCATCTTTCTAAGTCCTCACGATCCGCAATCTTTAAAAAAAATTTTTTTTATTAAAAAAATATATTTATTTATTTATTTATTTATTTGACAGAGACACAGCGAGAGAGGGAACACAAGCAGGGGGAGTGGGAGAGGGAGAAGCAGGCTTCCCGCTGAGCATGGAGCCCAGTGCAGGGCTCAATCCCAGGACCCCAGGACCAAGACCTGAGCTGAAGGCAGACACTTAACGACTGAGCCACCCAGGCATCCCAGTGATCTGCAGTCTTTTTTGCCATGTCCCATTACCTGATCCTGAGTTCTCTTTTACATCTCTGGCTTACAGACTTAGAAAGTTAGATCTGAAAGGAAAGCTCAAAGTGCCTTCTCTCAAGCTGAGTTCTATCAAACAGCACCTTGAGGAGATAATTTTGCACAGAGAACAAAGAATGAAGAATTCTGTGGTATTGTGATTAAATAACCTTGGGAAATACTATATATCAATTCTTTTCACAGACAGTCCCAATGCACAATGCTTTTTAAGACACTGACAAGTCTCTGACGTAAAAGAGAAATTTATTGAATTCTGCTTACTCTTTAACATCCTCATATCTATTAACTCCCCTTAAAACTGGTTTGGGACCGCCTTACCTGGTCCAGCCCTGCTGTTTTAGAAATCAAAACTTAAACTGAATTTGAATGATTTACAGAGAACTCCCTCTGTCGGGGGGCCGGAACCAGGGCCTCAATCCAGCTCTGAGTCCCAGGCAGGGGCTACTCTCTAAGTGTTATTCTAAGTATTATTTCTCCTCTGCTGGATCTAGTTCTTTCTGGTCTTCAGCATGTCTAGTGTCCAACCCTTTGCTGGGGACAGACTACAAATATTCCTGTAGTGTTCCAGTGAGAGAAGGTGAGAAGGGTGGATGTTTAATCTTATTTCAGCTTGACCCTACATCCAATTAAAACACAGGGCTGTGATGGATTGCCTCAGTTAGCCAACTTCTGTGCAACACTAAACATTGTAGAACTCTTAAACGCATGTCTTCAGGGGCCACAGCAGAAAATGCAAATGAGGAAAATAAGGCAAATGAGGTTAAAAGGCATCAGGGAATGGGAGGCTTGTGGCAACCTGGAGAAACAAGGCCTAGAATAAGGACGAAAGCTGCTGCGCTTCCTAGGTGATTATGTGGTATGGAAATTCTGGCCTACTGTCGCCAGATGATCTGATTCTTTCAAGAGAAGCAGGAAGACCAGATTGTTAAATGAAATATTCTGAAGTTTAGGTGTTGGCAATGACTTCATAAATGTTTAATATACAGGGGTGCCTGGCTGGCTCCATTGGAAGAGCATGCAACTCTTCAACTCAGGGTCGTGAGCTCGAGGCCCATGTTGGGTATAGAGATGACTTAAATAAATAAGTAAACTCAAAAAAATAAAAGATGTTTAATATACAGTGTGAACCAAAAATAATATATCTGCAGGTCAGTCTGTGGCTTTCAAGTTGGTGGTCTGAAATTCAGACCTCATACAAACAATATGCCCGATTGGCAATGTTCTAACTCTAAACCTGGATAACAATAAATAAAGCTAAGATATAAAATTAGATATATTTGATTGTGGTTTTTGTTTATTTGGCATTTTAGATTCTGATGGTGCATAGAAGCAGTTTAGAGAGCAATAACAATGGACATGGAAGATCTGAATGGGGCTTATGGGTTCTCTCGAGGACAGGAGAGACTGATGTACTTGTTTCTTTTTAAAATTTCTTTTCCTTTCAAAGCAATAATAAAATAAAATAAAATTTCTTTTCCCTTCAAAGCACACAGATTTCCTTATCCCTAATTTGAGTAGTCTTCTTGTCAGAGGTAAGTACAGTCAAAAGTACATACAAAAGAAATGGGGGATAAAGATTGATTTTATGGAGAAAATAAACTGAGTTACAGTTAGAAGACAAAAGGGAAACAGGTTTTTTTTTTTTAATTTATTTATTTGAGGCAGCGTATACAAGCAGGGGGAGAGGCAGAGGGAGAGAATCTCAAACAGACTCCCCGCTGAGCTCAGAGCCCAATGGGGGCTTAATCCCCAACCCATGAGATCATGACCTGAGCTGAAACCAAGAGTTAGAAGCTTAATCACCTGAGCCACCCTGGTGCACCACCTTCTTTTTTTTTTTTTTTTTTAAATAAGGGAATTATGTTAAAGAGAATATAATATAATACAATGGAGTATAAGTATGAAAGAAAGTTCAGGCTGCCTAAGTACTGTCTCCTTCCCCACCGCCCTCCACGTATGCCTGGAAGTGGGCTATTTATAACCGGGTGTTATAAGGGTAGGTGCCCAGTAATATGCTAAGGGTCACTGATCCTTCTCCTTGAGGTTGACAGATGTGATAAACACTTAGAGGTGCTCTAGACATACAGGGCCCTCCCTACAAGATAAGCAGGGGTGGAAGCTAACAATCCTCACATAAACTGAAAACCAAAGCAACTTCTCGAGCATGAAAATGACTTCACCCTTGCAAAGAAGTAGGGGGTTCATATGTTTGATCCAACATGGTTACCATGACAAAAGTAAAAAAAAAAAAAAAGTTTTTAAAACTGCTTTCAGAGACTTTGGTTCATTCCTTTGTATATGCTTAATGAAGACAAATCTTCCTTCCCTGAGGTTGAATTTAATTTCCGGAAAAGTCAAAATTCCCCTAAATAACAAGGTGTGAAATGAAGCTGAGGACTGCACTGTTCGTAAACAAGATGAGACCCTAAAGCGATGAGATTGATGTTCATGTACACCTCAGGAAATTTCTATAGAAGTGTTTCAGACGTAGTCTGAGTACTAGCAATGGCATCACCTGTACATTAAGCTCAGAGGAAGACAGTTGGAGGAACAGGCACTCCGCTAACAAGCCCCTGTATTTCCCTTTTCAGGGCAGTGAAGAAAATGTCAACTGTTTACAAAGAAATTACAGTTAAATAAGGCATCCATGTAAGCTCTTCAAGTAAGCTTTAAAAAGTCAATTGTAGTTGACCTTTGAACAATGTGGAAGTTGGGGTGCCAAACCAGCAGCACAGTCAAAAATCTGCCTGTAATGTTTGACTCCCCCGAACTTAACTACTACTAGCTTACTGCTACCCAGCAGACTTACCGATAATGATTGACTAACACATATTTCATGTTATATGTCTTTATACTGTATTCTTACCATAAAGTAAGCCAGAGAAAAGAAAATGTGATTAAGAAAATCATAAGGAAGAAAAAATACATTTATAGTATGTTCTGAAAAAAAATCCTTGTATAAGAAGAAATGCGCAGTTCAAACCTGTTTTGTTCAATGGTTCACTGTCCAACAGTTCATGTTGGAAAGAGTATAAAACAACTGGCATTCTCTCACATTGCTATCAACCATATACAGGAAAAACAACTTGGAAATAAGAAATAAGACTTGTAAAAATATTTATACCCTTTGATATGATCGTTCTAATTTGGGGCAATCACTTGAGGAAAAACCCTAAAAACAAAAAGATTATATACTCCAATGTGTTCACTGTAACATTTATACTTATAGCAAGTAACTAGTAACTATACTTATAGTAACTATATATTTATAGTAACTTACAGTAACTAACTATACTTATAAGTAGCTAATAACTATTCTTATAGCAAGTAACTAGTCTAAGTATGTCCTAGGGAAATAGCTTAAAAATGGCGCATGCTCTTTGATATATCCATTCCAAAGGGAGGGGACTACTATGCAGTAATGATATGGTAAATCCTCCTGGTAAATGATAAATAAAATAATTTGTGTGTAAAACTCTATGTATAGTGTGATAGTCAACACATACACAAAAAGAGACTGGAAGAAAATACGACAAAAAGCAAATGGAGGCTCTGTTAAGATGAGACGGAGGTCAAGTTTTTCTATTTTCCAAATTTTCCATAGCATAACTATATACCTCTTCTGGTATATCAAAAATAATTACTCAGTCCTCTAATTTACTCGAGGAATTATGCTTCCATGGGAAAAAAGTTTTCAAGCAGTTGTGACAGCCGGAGATTATACAACTCACAGCAACATTCTCCACCTACTGCATAAACACACCTTTTACCTACTCCAATTCCTACACACTACTTCCCTGTACACACCTGTGCCCGCATAGCCCGTCTTGCCCATGCAGTACATTCCTGCCTTAAAGATCCAGAAGGCTGAACCATAGGGTTCCATCTGTTACTGGAATTTCTCCTTCTTCCTCTCACAACCAAACCCATGTTCATCATCCTTCAGGATCCATCGCAAATGTCCCCTCCTCTGCGGCACCCTGCCATTGTCACTCCCCAGTCACTCCTGCCTCTGCCCTTTCTAGTTCTTGGTTCAAGCTTCTACTTTCGATACTTGGAGAAACAGATGGTGATAATGTAACATCTGCCTTCTTCACCTTTGTTCCCCTAAGAGGGGCACACTGCCTGGGAGGTAATGTGCTCAGTCTAACTGTGGATGGATTAATATAGTGCAGATTATGTTTCCTTTCATTGTTGCTTTTAAGTTCTTGCTTTCTGGAAAAAGCAGGCAGCTTACCCTTTATCATTTTTCTAGTTGGGCTTTTCATGAAGAGGAACAGGAATCCAGGGCAAAAGCAAGCACATTTACTGGGTATTGGATATAAGCGATGAATCGCCGAATTCTACTCCTGAAAGCAACATTGCACTGCATGTTAACTACCCAGAATTTTTTTAAAAATCTGAAGAAAGGGGTGCCTGGGTGGCTCAGTGAGTTGGGCCTCTGCCTTCGGCTCAGGTCATGATCTCAGGGTCCTGGGATTGAGCCCCGCATTGGGCTCTCTGCTCGGCGGGGAGCCTGCTTTCCCCCCTCCCCCCTCTCTGCCTGCCTCTCTGCCTACTTGTGATCTCTGTCTGTCAAATAAATAAATAAAATCTTTTAAAAATTTTTTGAAGAAAAACCCAAAACAAAAACAACAGCAAGCACATTTTGCTGCTGGTCCTATTGATGATGCCTTATTTGACAAGTGGGATGTACGGGGAAAACTTCCCGTCAGGACATTTTCACTGCCCTCTTTACAGTAAAAGCTGTCCAAGGACTTTGGGTCAGTCACCATTTATTCACTCCGCAGATATGCATTTACTTCATGCCAGGTACTTTTAAAGATTTTTTTTTTTTTTTTTTTTTGTCAGAGAGAGAGAGAGCGAGAGGGCGAGGACAGGCAGACAGAGTGGCAGGCAGAAGCAGAGGGAGAAGCAGGCTCCGCTGAGCAAGGAGCCCGATGTAGGACTCGATCCCAGAACTCTGGGATCATGACCTGAGCCGAAGGCAGCCGCTTAACCAACTGAGCCACCCAGGCGTCCCCATGCCAGGTACTTTTAGGAGTTGGGTTCATGGTGACAAAACCTACAGACATGCTCCCTCCCCCACAGAGCTTAACACCCTGGCAAGAAAGACAGAATTACTTAGGGAGACAAATTATTTAGGAGGAATTAAACAGGCCATTCCCAATAGCAAATATTCTGTGGAGGGGAAGAACAGGGTGTAGCAAGAGAGGGAAATAGGGATGAGACAGAAACTAGACTGGGTAGTTAAAACAAGAGGTCTCTAACCTTAGAACCAACCTCTTTGATGAGCAGGCAAGAAGATTTGTCTTAGAGAAGGCACCATAGATCTCAAAAACTGCAGTGTTTGTTTTGAACTTTAAACAAAGAATGAGTTTTCTGAAGCAATGCACTGGGGACACAACAGGAAAGATTGACTTACAAAAGTCTTTGTTCAAGACAAAAAAAACACCAAAACCAAGTAACACTAGCAAAATAAATTTTCAGTCAAATGACATATTTGGCCACCAGTATTTAAATGCTATTCTACAGTTTGTAACAATGTTTTTAATAAGTAGTTTAAAGCTTATCTCACCAAGTGGTACTTATTCTTAAAAAAAATAATACTTTTGTTGTATGTTTTCATAATTTTACTATTAGCTAACCTAAAGTTTGCATAATTAAAACAGTGAAATAGATCCTAACACAGGAATGGGACTAGTTCTATCCATGGTTCAGTTACATAAAGGTCTCCTTCAAACTTCTTATACCTTTCAGAATCTCAATAGAAGTAGCTTCCGGTAGGCACCATGCTGTCCCACTGCAGAACTGTACACCTGCTATTTTCTCGGAATGCCTTTACTTCCGCATCTGTCTGATGGTTTCTTTGTATCCTTTCAGACTCAAAAAATGGATGCGGTGGAGGGGAACGGCATACAGACATTTGAACACTGACAACACCCAAATGAAAGTCCAACTTTTTAAGCAGTTAAAGTTCTACGATCTACCCCAAAATAGGCTTTTATGGAGTCAGGAAATCATGGTTCAAACCTAGCACATGGTGTGTCCTACAAAATCCTGGCCCAGTGTTCTTGACAAAAGTATAGTATGAGCATTTTAATGGTATACTTTTAACTATAGAATTAATAGGAATCAATCTACAAGGGAATAAGTTTAATATTCATCTGATGTGAACCTCATTTTGAAGCAGACAGAAAAAGCTACTAGCTTCTAAGATTCTACGTTTTAAAATACATTGTCATATAGATGAACCAACCAACATAATAGCTATTTCACTTTTTCTTTCCGCTTTTATATTTTTTTTTAAGTTTTTTTATTCTTTTATTTTTTTTTTATTTTAAGCAATCTCCATACCCAGCATGGGGGTCAAATATATGACCCTGAGATCAAGAGTCAACTGCTCAAGTGATTGAGCCAGTCAGGGGCCCCTAATTTTTTTTTAAACAAATATTTTTTTAATCTACTAAATAGTTATATGTATATAACTTTTTTTTTTAAAGATGAGCCCTTTATTTATTTTATTTTTATTTACTTATTTGACAGACAGAGATCACAAGTAGGGAGAGAGGCAGGCAGAGAGAGAGGAAGGAAAGCAGGCTCCCTGCTGAGCAGAGAGCCCGATGCGGGGCTCGATCGCAGGATCCTGGGATCATGACCTGAACCGAAGGCAGAGGCTTAACCCACTGGGCCACCCAGGCACCCTTATGTATATAACTTTTATATTTATTTTTATATATAGCTATTTAGCATCTCATTAATATCCATTAGTAAATTCCATCTCAGGTTTTAATCATAAGCTACAAAGTTTATTTTTGCTATTTCCTGTGAGAAATGATAGCTCAATATGATGAGTATTACCAGTCAAAACATTAGTTTTGGCCAATATCCTTGAAATCATTCGAACAAACAGGCTATAGGTTGAGACCCTGAAATGTAAAATTCTCAGTTGCTTGGGAGTGCATTTGTGGCTGATACTTTGAGGAGAACACCAGGATATAGAGCTGATGGGCCCCATTCCATCCTCACTCCCCTCAGTCTCTCAGGAGAATTCAACTCAGTTGACCACTTTCTCCTGGTACTCCTCTTTGCTGGTTTCTTTGAAACTTTATTTCCCTGGTTTTCCTCATTGTTCCCTGACTGCTCTGTCCCCTTTGTTGGCACCACCTCTTCTCAGATCTAAAACTACTCTCTTCTCATTCAACATTGTTTCCATAGGGGATTTCAAGCCTTTACAGGATTTCAATTACCGCTGGCCTGCCAACAAGTTTCTCCATATTCACTATATTTTCTTGCCACAGATTTTTGGCATGGGACTGTAGTTCTAGGAAGGCCAAGTGCCGTCTGGTTTGTGAACTGCTATCACCACAGTGCCAAGTATATGGTTGTTAACAAATGATAGGAGGCCATCATCTGTTATGGTAGTCAACTGAAGACACCTGCCTTTAATAACTTTAGAAGTCAAAGTCATCTTTCCCATAGGTACAGGCCAGATATCTAGGCCCAAAAGATGGCAATCATTTGAGCAAATCCAAAGCCCTTTATTAAGAATATCAATCCTCTTTGCAAGTACTTCTTCTTGATGTGGCAAGATGGCCCACCACTGGGACAGAATTCAAATAAAGGACTTTAATTTATATAACAAAATTTCAAGTCACCAAGTGTACCTTAGGGACCTAAAGCCTAAGGAACTCTTTTCAGGTGACAACATATTCTAAAACAAACTGATAACTTGGCAGACTCCAGTGGAAATCTTTGATATAAGACAGTGAAAGCCTGAGAGACATTGAATTCCTTTGAATTTTAGAGCACTAACTCCAAAGACCAAGTGCCTGAATTAGAGTTTTGGCTCTGGGTGACTTGGGCAAGATACCTACCCTCTCTGTGCCTCAGTTTCTTCATTTACAGGAATAGCAATAGTACTTACCTTACAGGATTCTTATAAAGGTTGAGTATATACAGGACAAAACAGAAGAGTATGAGTTAGCTACGAGGATGATAATTCGTAGATCTATTCAGTTAGAACATCAGCAAATTCAGGCTACAGACTCCAAAACTTTAACCAGAGGAAGAAGTTTTTAGTTCTTGCTTTACAGCAAGCATTGTGCAGGGATTTTATATATGCAATTGTATATAGTCTATATAACAAGCCTCAAGGGAAGCACTACCATTGTCTCACTTTTATAGATGAGAAAACTAAGGTTAGAGTTCAAGGAACTTGCCCAGCTATTTTCACAACTAGTTAGTGCTGAAGCCAGGAGTTAAACCCAGTAGCCACAGCCAACAGAAGTTGAAGTTAAGATCTATATCTATACAGAAATCCAGTCTGCTGGTAAGAGCAGTAGCAGACTGACAAGAGTAACAGTGAAAATAAAAGAATACAAAACAGTATATTACTATTGGAGTATATTGCAGACAGTTACAAAAATCAGATCTGGACTATATATATTTCTTAGGTCAGGTACTGTTCCAGGTCCTTTACCTATTTCTTGAAAATATTTTATTTATTTATTTATTTATTTGAGAGTGAGAGAAAAAGTGAGAGAGAGAGCATGAGCAGTGACCGGGGCAGGGGCTGGGGCTGGTGAGTGCAGAGAGAGAGGGAGAGGCAGAAGCAGACTCTCAGCTGAGCAGGGAGCCCAATGCAGGGCTGGATTCCGGGTCCTGAGATCATGACCTGAGCTAAAGGGAGATGCTTGACTGACTGAGCCACTCAGGTGCCCCTAAGTCTTTTACATATTAACTAATGTGTGATAATGACAAACAATAAAGCTTTATACACATCATCCCATGCAATCTTCATAACACCATTATGGGTTAAGTATCATAACGATTTACACGATCAAGAAACAAACTCATGGGTTAAATACATTCTTCAAGGTCACACAGTTTGAAGAGCTCAGAGTCTGGATTTGAACACAGATCTCCTTGATCCCCAAATCCATGCTCTTAAGCACTATGAAAATGGTCTCCCAAATTGTTAAAACACCATCAGTATCATGAAGCTTTCTTTTTTAAATTTTATTTATTTGAGAGAGAGAGTAAGTGAGAGAGAGAGAGCATGAACAAGGGGAGGAGCAGAGGGAGAGGGAGAACCAGACTCCCCACTGAGCAGGGAGCCTGACGTGGGGCTCGATCCCAGAATCCGGGGATCATGACCTGAGCTGAAGGCAGACACTTAACCAACCAGGCAGGCAGAGAGAGAGGAGGAAGCAGGCTCCCCACTGAGTGGAGAGCCTGATGCGGGGCTCGATCCTAGGACCCCAGGACCCTAGGACCCCAGGACCATGACCTGAGCCAAAGGCAGAGGCTTTAACCCACTGAGCCACCCAGGTTCCCCTCCTTGATGCTTTCTTAATGTGGATCAAAAAACTAATACAAAACATTTCAGAGTGCGGGTTTGGAAGGGAAGGAGGGAAGAAGGTACAATCATAATAGGAAGCTATGGAATATCATAGAAAGGGCTATGGAGCCCAACAGATCCCATTCACAGCCAGCAGTTATTTAACCTTGCTAGTGGTTGTGTTTATTATTCAGTAAACGGATCCATTATTATACTCTTATCTGCCAGCAATCTTATTCTATTAAAAGCAGATCATTTTCTACAAGCCGGATTGACTGGCTAAGAAAGTCAAGGAAACAGGAATTATTGCTGCCATGGACATGCTTCTCACTAATAGGGAAGAACTGTGCCATGAAATGGAAAGTCCTGCAAGCTTGGGACAGAGTGACCCTTAGGACTGAGGCATAAACTAGGAAGAGTGAGATAAACATCTTGCATTTTAGAAGAGTAGACTTCAGAACAGCCAAAGAAAAGGTAATGTGAATCCCAGAGCACAGACGATATTATGGGACAGGGCAGCACAGAAGAGGGTCAGTCAAATTAATTTCTCATGAAGCATTTGTCAATTATCCATTCAAGGGAAAAGGGAAAGGTAGAATAGTATCAAGTGAATGTGGGAATTCACCAGTGATCTTCTAAAGAGATAGCCTAATGTTTAACAAGAAGCAGACAGATACAGTTATTACAAATTCAAAAATAAGCATCAATCTGCAAAAATAATATGAGGAAGTTAAAAACCCAGAAAACAGTGAGGCTTGCAAAAAAAAAAAAAAAGTTGCAAAGGGCAGCAAAAAAATCCTTTGGGGGTAAGTTCAGAGTCACAAGCCCATGGGAGCACTAAGTCTGCTCTTTGGTGCAAATGAAGTAATACAGAAGACTGAAAGTAAGCAGAACCATGAATTCTTGTTTTCTCTATAACGAATGATCTTCAAACCAAAACCAAACCCTAAAACGGATAAGAGGGGAATTTTGTCTATGATAGCTGAGAAAGCCTAGAATTTGGTGGGGAGCTTGTACATAAAGAAACATCCACCTAAGGAAAGAAACATAATGGGCCACCACATGTGAATGCCAGCAGAGTATAAAGGACAGAGAGATTAAGGCTGATCGGGGAAAAAAGAAAGTTTCCAAAAGAGATGCTTTTTGAGTGGGTGTTGAAAGATGTGTGGAATGTTAGCTAAAGTCCACAGGTGGGAGGGCATGGGAGGCAGAGGTATCAAGTGTGCAGACATCATGGGAATACTGAGGCTAGATCCCGCAATGTGGGACTGACTATGGCAGGCTCTATGTGCCAAGTACAGAAGTCAGTACTTCTATTCTGCCACTGTTGCAGGGGACATGAAGCCTGGGGGTGGGGGAAAGGACGGCGGGGGTGGGTCACTGGAGGGTTAACAGTCAGATCTCAGCAGAACAGGGAGCACAGGAATCATTCTACAACTTTGACTTGATTATGCTAAATGTTGGCAAGCCGAATAAAAGTAGACTGAATCTCTGTCCAGATTCGTTTGGGAATAATTCTGGTTTAGAGTAGTTTTCCCAGAATGATTGTTAATAGCAGCTCCTAGCACTCTTAAAAATGTCCTGGTTTGGACAATAAGTTATAGGACTACCTAGATACATATGTACCTTGGGGACTATCTATCTATGTTTAATAGCAATAATAACAAACTTGTACTTAAATAGTTATAAACTGTGGAGAGGAGAGCTTCCCAACAGGTGGGCCACAAGACATTGATGTTTCAATGTTTCATGGAGGTAAAAACTCAAAACCATTTTTTATAGCTACTCCAGATTTATCAGCATCCATATTCTATTTGAGAACCATGTGCATAATCCTCTGTATAAATCTTGCCAGTTCTATCATTCAAGCCCATACAGATCGATTCCCTCCTTATCTCCTCCAGTTTCCTCTGGCATATTTTTACAAGCGTAATTGAGTCTATGGCATGAAAAAAGGTTGGGAAGCACTACTGAAGATTAATTTAACTGGGGGAGATCAGAAAAAGGTCAGGATTCAGTGAGCTAGTGTCAAAGTTATCATGAGCAGTTTACACCAGTGTTCATGACGAAGAAGAGAAAGAAGGCAACCGTGTGCCTGGCTGCAGCTACGAGGGCTGGGTCACAGAGACAGCACTAGAGACACAAAGGGCAAATCCATCATGGAGGACTTTTGCCTGGCTCAGCAAGTGAGAGCAGAAAAATGGGAAACCAGGACATTCGATTCTAGGGTCTGTTTTGCCAATGTAAATGAATCATGTGATCTTGGGGAAATCACTGACCCTTTTTGAACCTCAGTTTCCTCACTTGATAAATGGAAGTAATTCATGCCAGCCAGTTACTCATTACAAAAATAAAATGAAGGGTGGGGCATCAGGCTGGCTCAGTGGGTGGAGCATGTGACTCTTCTTGGAATCATGAGTTCAAGCCCACATAGAGCTTACTTAAAAAACAACAACCACCACCACCACCACCAAAAACAAACAAACAAAAAAACCAAAAAGAACTTAGAACACATTTTAAAAAAATGATTATTCATTTTATTTGAGAGAGAGAGAGAGAGAGAGGCAGGGGAGAGGCAGAGAGAATCTTAAGCAAATTCTACACTGAACATAGAGTGGGACTTGGGGCTTGATCACACGACCTTGAGATCACGACCTTAGCAAAACCAAGAGTCAGATGCTTAACCAGGGCACTATCCAGGCACTGCCAAACACAGATTTTTTGGAGAAAAAAAAAAGAGAGAGAGAGAGAGAGATTAAGTGAAACCTTTTGTAAAATCTACACTGCTATTTAAATGTAAAATATAATAAGAAATCATGTTCCTTTAGGGTCTCATTTCTCTTAATGCAAGCCTCTACTTCCTGTGTCGCCACTAGTATCCCTCTGGGGGTTTCCCTGGTAGGATTTTTCAGTCTTACTCTCATTCCATGCACATCCATTCCCACTACTTACACTACTTTCCACTCACTTTCACTGAGAAGACTGTTCTAGAACACAGATTCGACTATGTGATTTCCCTGTGAAAAATCTTTCAGTGACCCCTTTCTCAGCCCTTTGTTATCTGTCTGTGCCTCCCTCCAGCCTTACCTCTCTGAGGTCTAAACCACTTTTAGTTCCTTAGCTATATAATCCTCTCCCATTGGACTGTCCCTTCTGGCACAGTCCCTCTCCCATTGGAATGCCCTTCCACCTTCCTTTCTCCACTCCCCTCTTCTCCTCCTGCATCTCCTTCACTAAGCTCCTATGGAAAGGCAGCTAGTACAATGGTTAAGCTCTTGAGCTCAGAGTGAGACAGGCAGGAGTTGAATCTCTCATAAACTGTGTCATCTTGTGCAAATTATTTTCCTTTGCATTTTCAGTTTCCTCCTTTGTAAGGGAAGGAGAGTAAGAACATCCGCTTACTACGTGCTTTAGCGAGGTTAGTTTTTTGTCGTGTTTTGTTTTTGTTTTTGTTTTTACTGTAAACAATCAACCTTGGTAACTCAGATTAGATGCAATGTGAAGGGGAAACAGTCCTCAATGCCTGTTGCCTGGTTCTACATTAGAGGTCCTTTTTAAGGCTCTTGGAGCAACCCATGAAACCTCTGTCAAAAATTCTGTCATTCAAGAACACACTCTGTAGGGGCGCCTGGGTGGCTCAGTTGATGAGCATCTGCCTTCTACTCAGGTCATGATCCAGGGGTCCTGGGATGGAGACCTGCATTGGGCTCCCTTCTCAGTGGGAAGCCTGCTCCTCCCCCTTTCACTCCCCCTGGTTGTGTTCCCTCTCTCGCTGTGTCTCTGTCAAATAAATACATAAAATCTTAAAAAAAAAAAAAAAAAGAACAACCTCTATAACTGCCAATAGGCATATCTTCCCTTCGTGTCATTGTAAACTGCTCGAGATTAGGTACAGATCTTTTTCATGTTTGTTTTGCCAGTTCTTAGGACTGGTGTTCAGTTAATATTTATTGAAGGAGTGATGACTTCCAAAGGGTAGGATTTTAGTTTTGTTTTGGAAACACTGAAAGATTGTTAAAATTTCGTAATAGGACACAAAATGGGTAGAGAATATAACTAGGTTTGCCACTTGGACATTCAATTACATTTCTTAATTCTTTATAAATATAAAATGGAGAAAAGAAGTAATGATCTCCTATATCACTTCATTTGACAGTGAAAATATATACTCAGTATTTTAAAACAAGTAATTGTGCATTAACACACTTCTGTACCTCCCAGAAATGTCTTCAGATCAAGCCCAAGTCACATGATAGAAACAGAATGTCCCATTAAAATAAAGTAATATAGCATTCCTGTGCTGAGGGCTATATTTGTAGAGTTCTAGGAAAAATAACAAAGAAAACTATAAATTGGGCATTGCCTAACACATCTGGTAGCTGAATCAATCTGCCCTAATTTTTTTTAAAGATTTATTTATTTATTTTAGAAAGAGAGAAAGAGAGAGAGCGTGGGGGAGGAGCAGAGGGAAAGAGAGAGAAAGAATCCCCAGGAGACTCCCCACAGAGTGCAGATCCCCATGTAGGGCTTGACCCCATGATCCAGAGATCAGGAACTGAGCCAAAAATCAAGAGTCAGTCACTTACTGGACACAGCCACCCAGATGCCCCGCCCCTAAAGTATTCTTTTTTTTTTTTTAAAGATTTGATTTATTTATTTGTCAGAGAGAGCACAGGCAGACAGAGTAGCAGGCAGAGACAGAGGGAGAAGCAGACTCCCTGCTGGAGCAAGGAGCCCGATGTGAGACTCGATCCCAGGACGCTGGGATCATGACCTGAGCCGAAGGCAGCTGCTTAACCAACTGAGCCACCCAGGCGTCCCATCCTAAAGTATTCTTAAAGCATTTCTGCTGCAGGTGTTTATAAAAATTCCATCAAGTTAGTTCAGAATTATTGTGATTGGTGAAATCTTTAATTAAATATAGAAATATGTATCACAGCAAGTCTAGAAGGCAGCGGACAAAACTTACTATTTACTAATGTTCTTGAGTTAAATTTACCGGGCAGTAGGAAACATTGCAGTTCCAGCTGCAGCTGGAATCCAGCTGAGCTGGATTTAAACTACACACTTACACAGCCTGAACGCACATTCACTCATGGAACATCCAGGGGAAGCCAAGTTGCATTTTGATGTTTGGAGACATTTTACAAGATGAAAAACCTTGTCCAACTGGTTCAAAAGCACTGTCATCCAGAAGAAACAGGGGGAGCATTCAGCAAAAATATCAATTTCAATCATCTGTTTTTCATTATGTCATCAAAAAGATACACAGTAGAGGAGCGCCTGGGTGGCTCATTTGCTTAAACATCCACTCTTGATTTCTGCTGAGGTCATGATCTCGGGTCATGGAACCGAGCCCTGCCATCAGGCTCTGCACTCCTCTCTGAGTCTGCCTGTCCCTCTGCTCCTCCCCTACTTGCATCCGCTCTTTCTCTCTCTCTCAAATAAGTAAATAAAATCTTTTTTTAAAAAAGATACATAGTAGAGTTACTAGTAAATTGGGAAATGATCAAGGTGAGCCAAACCCAGCCTTTGCTCTGAGCTTCCTTCAGATACCTATTGCCTTTAGCTGCCATCTTTACCTTCCTCTAAACTGTACATAACCTCTCCCTCCTATGAGCTTCTGAAACTCTGCCTCTTCAGTAATGCCTGTCAGCCCCTACCTTCTTAATAGCTATTATATTAACATGTGTTCTCCATTCTACCATGCTGTAGGTTCTTTTAGGTCATTCTAGCATATCCTTAAAACTGCACATAGTGGGCTTCCCATCTGTGTCACATCTAAGTGACTACGTATGAAGCATGCCACTGTGATACCTGTATCAGGGGACCTGGGGTGCTTTCTTTCTTTCTTTTTTTTTTTTTAAAGAAATCTGATTTTCTTATAGAACAATGACTAAAATATTAATCACATTGGTATGTGTGTGCATATCAATTCCTTTTTAGAAGTAGGAAATCTACAAAAACTTTAAAAAATAATTTCTTATTACTACATTCATTCGTAGAAAAGCTAGAATATATAGAAATGAAAATTGAAGATGGACCAGAAAAAAAGCATTATATTTTAAGTTATACCCTTCTGTCTTTTCTCTAAGTAAAGATAGACTGATATAGCTACAGATGTACATAGCTATATGTTTTGGTATATAGATAAACAGAACTATATATTTTTGTTGCATTTCCTCACGTAACATAGAGTACATATTTTTTGTAGGTCATTAAACATTATTTTACAACCTAAATGTTTTGACTGTATAGTATTCAAAAAATGTGTGTTCCATAACTTATATAATTTCTTATTTTTCTTGCTTTCACTTTTTTAAAAATCATGCTGCAAAAACAAAACAAGGTTGGTGAATGTTTCCCCATATTTCTCATGAAACAGCAGTGCTGGGGCACCTGGGTGGCTCAGTCGGTTGAGTGACTGATTCTTAATTTCAGCTCAGGTCATGATCTCAGGGTTGTGGGAAGGAGCCCCATGCTGAGCTCTACACTCAGTATGGAGTCTGCTTGAGATTCTAGCTCTCCCTCTCCCTCTGCTCTCCACTCACTCTCTCTCTTACTCTCAAAATAAATAAAATCTTGAAGAAAAAAAAAGTAGTGCTTTTGGACTAGTTGAATAAGGTTTCTGACCCTGTAAAATGCTTCGACCTTTACAGCTATAGTTTTGACTATATCACTGATTAAAATTAATTCATACTGAGGGATTGTTGGGTCAAAGAATAAGCCTACTTCTACTACTTCCAATGCATATTGCCCAAATCAGCAGTGCACACTTCTCAGTATCTCCACCTGTAGTAGGATTACCATTTTGAAAAAACCTTTCCTTACACAGCATTTTGAAATCAGTCTCCAGAATGCACCCCTCACCAAACTCCTTACTTTTGTCCCTCTAGTGTCTTGCTGACCAATCTTCTCCACTGCCTTTCCCAAACCTTTTGTGTTTTTCCACAGTTCAATGTCTTATGAAGGCTTTGCTATAACAATGTAATATAACAATTTGCCTAGCTAGTATTTTATCCCCTTAGACTCTTACAGCCAAGTGTCAACTAATCTGATAAACTAATCCATGCTAATGTAAAAGGGCTCATTTCCAGCAACCTGTGTGCAAGATAACTAGTGCAATTTAGGGCATATAGATTATCTGATCCGCAATGCATTTGATTTACCTTAAAGAGCAGTGGTTCTCAAATTTTACTGCACATTGAAATCACTGGGGAGCTTTTAGAACTCCTGATGCCTGGGACTCACCTCCCAGAGATTCTGAATAAACCTGGTATAGCACAGAACTCGGCCATCAGGATTTGTAAAGCTCCCTGGGGATTTTAATGCAGCATCTGTGTTTGAGACGACTTCAGAGAAAGATCTCAAGTAGCTTCTTCTTAGGTAATACTGGAGGATCCCAAGGAAAGGAAAAGTAATGTGAACAAAATCTCAATTATCTGACTCACCTGCACAAGATAAAGGAGATAAGAATGGGCATGAAGAGGTACAGCATTTGCCAATGACACAGAATAAAAGTAGAATTCATCTTTCTTGAAGCTGGGCATGTGCCAAGCTTCACCTCTGCTTCACCTCTACTTCACTGAAGTAGCTTCAATGGCTTTTGTCAATGAGCAAATCAACTCTAACTAAAATTGCTTGGGTCACAAACTTTATGCCATGCAATTTAGTGGTAGCTCCCCAGGTTTCAATGAGATAAATCACTTCCAGTTTACATTTGTTTTACCGTTTCAACAAGGTTGGGCAATCCCACAGATTTTCTCCACAATCTGTAATGGACCTTTGGAACAATTCTTAGAGGTATAACTACAAGTTCCAGACATCTGAATACATTATTAAACCTCATAGCAACTTTGTAAGGTAGGTTTTAAGCCTGTTTTACAGGGAAAACAGAGGACCAGAGAAGGTTAGTAAATTGCCTGGACTTGATGCCAGCAAGTGGCCTGGTTGGGATGGGACTCAGGGAGGCATACCTCCAGCAGTCATGCTTTCGTGTTTACTTACAATGTGTCAAGTCACCGTGTCTTTTCCCTGGCACAATTTGAAGTGACATTAGTAAATTGCTTTACTGGGTAGAATATGCTACCATATGGCCTGAACAATCTTTCTGATACTTCACAATTTAGGAAAAAAGTGATGAGAGCCACTTCTGGGGAAACCCACTCTCAAGCCACAGTGTCAGGTGAGGATAACTGGTTACCTTATTTATCTCTGTGACTTGGCTTTACACACAGTATCAGTCCCAAATGCCAGCTGAGGGCACATTTTATACAGAGGATCATCGGGTCCAAAGGTCTTGCCTTTGTTGGGTTGACAGCCTATAGTTGGGGAAGAATGGCTTTTCTCTGAACCTGACTTCTCCCAAATTACACATGATGGGGAAGACTTCTTTGGTGACCTGAAAACTAAGAAAAATCCCTGTACCCAAAATAGCAGTTGAATTTTTTTTCATGTGTTTCTTATTCCTCTAGTCATTCTTCTTTTTATTGTTGAAGGCCATTATAACCCACCCAGGTAAAGACCATTTAAGGTCTTTAAAAGAACCTTTAAAGGATACCACTCCCAAATTACATAATTCCTGAAGGAAGAGAGGGACTTCAGGGCTTCTTACAAGAAGACCACCTTTCTTGGGACAAATGCTAGAGAAGGGAATGGTTATTCTTCCACCAGGTCAGCATTACAATCAGCAGGAGGGAAGGAAGGGGATCTATAACTTCACAGTCTTTCCTAAGAGACAACAGGGAATGGAAAACATGGCTGGATTTAAGGAAAACAAATCGCTGGGGTGTCTGGCTGTCTCAGTAGGTGGAAGAGGTAGCTCTTGATCTCAGAGTTGTGAGTTTGAGCCCCACATTGGGTGTACAGTTAGTTAAAAATAAAATATTTTTTAAAATAATTAAAAAAAAAAAAGAAGAAAACCAAATCCCTAGTAGGAATGTGCTACAATACCCTACTTCAGGGGTTTTTTGATAGGACAAAGCCTCAGAGACTCTCTGATTTTACACACAATTAGAATGGACGGGGAAAAGGAACATCAGCCCCCTAGGAAAATCACGATTTTTTTTCTCTCTCTCTCTTTCTCTAGTCACTCCTGGAGGGAAAAATAAAAGGAGCTTACAAAAATAACCTGAGATTAAGAAAGGTTAGAATAACAGGACTCAGCCTTGGCTGCAGATCGTAGTTAAGATTTTAGATTCTCTGGCACTAAAATTAATGTCTCTTACTGTAGAATAACCTGCAGACAGTTACACTGCACTGTCTACGGGGAAAAGAAATCCATCCCCATGGCACAATAGACAGAAATGTTCCCCTGCCAGGGTGAGCAGGAGTATCCTGGCTCAAAGATTATCTCCTTGACAATCAAGGACAGAAAAGAAATGCTGCAGGGCAGGCAGAAAACAAGTGCATCACGCGAACCGCGGCTACCGCCCCCTCCACCGCCTCGTCTTTGGCCGGGCAGCCAGGCCTCCTGGCCTCCTTCTTGGGCTGAGCTGATAAGCACCGCGCAAGAAACGGGAGATCACCGCGGTTGCTCAAGTGCTCTCGGGAGCCCTGCCAGCTGCCCCCAGGAACAGAGAGCTCCACAGTCAGGGGACCTCGGGAGATCGCGGGGCCGCTTCTGCTTTTAAGGTGGCTGCACAGTACCGGGAATCAGAGCCTGTTTTCCCCACAGCCTTCCTAAAACATTTAACTCACTCTCTGCTGGCGCCTACAGAAGAAAGAAAATGGGGAGGTTTTATAAAAATGCTGAAAGGTGTTTGTATTTATTTATTTGCTTGTTTGTTTATTTTGACGTTGCCAACCAAGAAAGAGGGGGGATATTTAGGACAGACGAAGGGTTAAACAGTTGTCAAATTCTGTTCAAGAACTTCACCTTCGCGGCCACCAACGCGGAGAAGATACAGATCTAGCCCGCTGCTGGCAAGGAGGCAAATGCGACACCCCGAAAACGCCAGACGGAACCACCTTAAAAATCGATCGCCTCACTGCGTTAGAAAATTATGCGTTCTCGTGGGACGCGGTCCGGAAATCTTGCTTTCCCCCTTCAAATATTACTTAAGAGGAGGGAGAGAGAATCAGCTCTGGGCT
Organism: Mellivora capensis; assembly: GCA_004024625.1. Lineage (NCBI taxonomy): Eukaryota > Metazoa > Chordata > Mammalia > Carnivora > Mustelidae > Mellivora > Mellivora capensis. The sequence goes on from PISX010009567.1 coordinate 46,651, forward strand.
GCGTCTCACCACTTGCTGTGCGCTCCGGAAAGTCGCGTCCAGCAGCATCAGCTTCCAGGGATCCGACACGGAGCTGGGCAGGGGGATGTAGATGTAATAAGCAGCCAGCGCCACCAGGGCGGTGAGCAGGACACAGGACGACCGCATCCTCCTCCGGCTCGGCGCGCCCGCGGGTGGACGCGGAGGAGAGATCGGCGCCACCCAAAGACCTCCGGCAAGTTTCTGGAAGGGTCAGCCGCTCATTCACCGGCCTCTTATGCGCCCAGGAGCCAATCAGAGGCGGCGTCGGGAGGAAGTCGGAGCGCTGACGTGCCTCTTCTTCGGTGTCCTTGCAAGTGTTGCAGCCACTCGGGGTTTGAGAACACTCGGGGCTGCGCTGGGCGCAGCACAGCGGACTCTGGAGGACACAGGTCTGTATTGCACGCCCGTAACTAGGCTCGCTCCTGCAGGATCCCAAACTAAAACCCAGAATGGTTTCAGGGTGATGAGTCTCTGTGTGTGTTTGCAAAGCCCGTGGGCCACTCTAAATCTTAATGGAGATACTGAGAAAGAATAAAAATACACTGTCTTCTAGAGCCGGACTTGCAGTGGAATATAAATTCTAGCTGATATGTGCTGGGAAAGGATAATAAATTCCCATAGTTCAATCAGTTACAAGCCAGTAGCGGAGCTAGAATCCAAGTCTTGGTTTCCAAATCTCATTCGCCAGTAAAAAGGACCAGGACTCTGATGGCTCTTTGGAGGAAAGGGTGATTCCAAGGCCAGGGCAAGTAAAGTACAAGTTGAGTCTGTTGTGCTAGAAGGCAAGGAAGTGCTCAAAACTGATGGGACCGGTCAAAAGGACACAGGTGACAGCCTGAAGGATCTCCCAATAGCTAAAGGGGAGGGGTAGTTTTAGCATCAAAATAAATAATTAATGGATTATAAATAACATAAAAGCCAGAAATCTATACTAATATACAAGAATAAATAAATAAGGAAATGCCACCTGAAAAAAAAATTTTCAGTGGGTCAATGATAGCAGAAAAACCACTTGAGTCCGCATTTCCGATGGGGGGGAGAGAGGGTGGATATAGAATGGGCCCAAGAACTTTACTAGCAGAATTACAAGCAGAGATCCAGGAGGAAAACATTTGGAAGAACTGTTTTAAGGAGGTGGTATGAGGACAGCTCCAAACTTATCAAACTAGTCCTTAAAACACTTGGTACATATAATTTTTCACCGGAATATAGTCACTTAAATTTAATCTGATTCAAAGAAGTGAAATAGTCCCAAGTATGGGACTGATGATGAGATTATTAGGAGAAAATGTGTTTCTTGTTCGAAGTTGGAAGAAAACATTTATGTAGAGAGGACACTTCAATGGAATTTCAAGCATTCACGTTTGAAATCATTGTTTTGTAGCCTTTGTTGTAGCTACTGGTTAAGCACGGAACTCTAAACAGAAAGAGATGTATAAGTTTGTGGGTGAATGTATGTGTATAAAGTTAGAAGCTAATCCTTATGGCTGATTAGAAATAATCCCAGAGATACCAACCAAACTGACTACTGGATTAATATAATTTGTTTTCAGGTAATCTGTAAAATAATTCAAAGTTTTACTTTGTAGATTTTGATATTTTCTTCCTAGATTTTGATTATATTAATAAAATCATAGATCTTAGAGCTGGTGACAAACCACAACAAACCCCCCACATCTGACTCATAGCTTTTATCTTTAGCAGTAGTAACAAGCTCAGTTTTATAGATGCAACTCTCGAGGCCGAGAGCAGCTCGCTCACAGTCTTCCAGTTTGTAAGCGATGGAACTAATATTTACTTCTCCTGCCTCCTAGTACAGTAAGATTTCCCTTAAGCAGTACACTAAGAGACAAACCAAGAAGGATGGAAGGAACCACTGTAACTCTCCATGCTTCTGTAAATCTCAGAAGTTAAAGAAAAAAGAGAGAGACCACTTTGAGATAAATGTAAACATCTTCATTACTTGTTTCCAATACTTCATTCATTCAACTTATATACCTAGCCTAGGAAATAAAGGAGTAAGGCAAGGCAATAAGGTCTCTGCTCTTTTTGATTTTTCACACTTGGTGGTGATGGGGGTGGGCGTAGGGAGAATGTAAGGAAGGTACAAGAAGATGGTCTGCAGTAAGATACAAGTTGGGGCCTTTGACCAAAGATGTTTATTGCTTAAAATGGGGCACATTCTATTTTCTAAAAATTGCTGTGCTCTCCAGGGGACTGAATATCTTCTGATGTCCTTGGTGGATCTGCCCATGAGAAAAGGGGTAGCCTATGTAGATGACTAGGCATAGTTGTTGGTCCTGTGGTATATCTGATGGAAAATAATCAGGGTTCCAGACAATCACATGTGAATTTGAATATCCTCTTCAAGTAACTTCCAGACTCCTTTCCAGACCTCCTCTGGGCTGGTCTGGCTGCCCCTGCCTACCTGTGTAACTCACCTCTTGCCCTCTCCATCTGTCTTCTATGCTGCAACCACATTGGCTTCCTTCTGATCAGATACACTAGGGCTTTTCTGCCTTGGGATCTTTATACATGTCATTCTGTGCTGTTTCCTCTGCCTGGCACTCTGCCCCTATTTTCCATCCTCATTGGCTCATTATTATTACCTAGATGTCTGCTTAGGTGTCACTTCCTCCGAGTGACATGCTGTAGACTGTAAAGTTCAGCATGTAACTGGGCCCTGAAGCTTGTGAGTGAGTAACTTCTGTAACCGCTAAGTGACTACCTAGCAGTCTTATCTTCCTCACAAAGTTAATTTAAAAGACCTACCTCTGAGTAAAGATGGAAATGAGTTGGAAAGAGCGTTATGTTGCTGGGTACTTACATACTGAGTGAACATTTTTAAAAGTGATTTTCAATATTTCTGAAAACACTAACATGATTTTATTTCAGAATCTTGTTTCAGAAAGACTAGTGGATATTTATTTGCTTGCTTAAAAGCCAGTCTTTTAGCAGTGTCGTGGTTAAGTGTCTTTTCTCCATTTTCCATTTTTTTTTCAGATTCTCAGACTGATGCAAAAAAAACTATGGGTAACATATTTAAGGCTTATCTTCCTATGATTCCTGAGAAAGTGACTTCATAATTTTTTTATATAAAATGGTTCCTCCCTCCTCCCATTTTATGTGTGCACCTAGGAACCAGATATTTTTTCAGGTATATATATGAAATTATGTATCAAGGAATTGATAATATTCAAGCTTATATAACATCACAATATATCACAATTACCTTATTGCCTTGGGATATAGATGTCATTTAATTTCTAAGGTCAGCAGATATTTACCAGTGACCTACTAAGTATTGAACACTATCATGCTTGGGGATGGGAATAATATCCCTGCATGGAAGGAATGCTCAGTCTACTAGGAACAAAAATAAATAGTACACAGGAAAATAAAAGAAAACTTGCTAAGTGCTATAGTAGAGGTGTAGAAAGAATAGTGTTCAAAGGTGTGTAGAAGCACATCAGACACACAAGCGGAGAAAGGCATATGCAAGCATACTGTGTAATCTGAGGTTTGTGGCAAGAGCATGAAACCTTCAGAGAGCAGCTTCTCCTGATTTTATGAATAATACAGAATAATAAAATTAATCAGCAGACGTTTCAGGTCTGTTTTTTTGTTGTTGTTTTTAAGTAGGCCCCATACCCAACACGGGACTCAAACTCACAACCCAGAGATCAAGAGTCCTATGCTCTACCAGGTGAGCCAGCCAAGCATTCCTCAGGTCTGTTCTTAACTGAACTACCAGTGGAACCAGAGATAGTGATGTACAATCAGAATTTATTTCACTGATTTAAATGAATGTATATATATTAAAGATAGGAAAATCTGTCTATGTGTCTCAGGAATAAATGAGTTCTATTGATAAAATATACTTTATAATAATTGTTTAAAATATCCATTGGCCTAAGTTTAGGCCAGGTAGTCAGGATGACATTTAAAGTTTAGCAATTAGACGTGCCGAAGCTCTATAGCCAGGTCCCAACTCAGTCCTAGGCACATAGCCAAAGTTCAGTAAATACGTATAGCTGATAAAATCTTATATTGAGATCTGAAGGGCCGGCAGTGTGAAAAAGAAATCATCACCTCTCTTCCATAGCTAAATATAATCAGGTAACACATTTGAATATAACACAATAACTAAAAACAGTAAGTTTACTAAATTCAAATCTGTTTTTTATGTATGTCTAATTTTGGGAAGTAATCCAAAACTTTTGAATATCTCCTCTGAGAGAGAGAGATCACTTGGAAATACCCATATCCTTTTGTTTAAAGTAAAACTTTTATCCCTGTTTTATTTTTTCCATATTCATTGAAATATAATTGATATGTCACATTGTATAAGTTTAAGGTATACAATGTGTTGATTTGATACACTTAAATATTGCAAAATGACTACCCCCAAAGCATTACCTAATACCTCCATGGTATCACATATTACCATTTCTTGTGGTGAGAACATTTGAGATCTACTCTTCCCTCAAATTTCAAGTATATAATTCAGTATTATTAACTACAGTCACCATGTTATACATAAGATCCCCAGAACTTAGTCATCTTATAACTGGAAGTTTGTACTCTTTGATCAACATCTCCCCATTTTCCTACCTCCTCTCCAGGCAACCACCATTTTACTCTCACTCTCTCTGAGTTTGGCTTTTTTAGATTTCACAAATAAGTGATGTCATTCAGCATTTTTCTTTCTGTGTCTGACTTAAAAGTGGCAGTTTGTGCCCTTTTACCAACCTTTCTCTATTTCTCCTACCTCCCAGCCCAAGGCATTCATTTTTCTACTCTAAGTTTGACATTTTATTTTATTTCATTGTTTTAGATTCCACATACTAAGTGATATCATGCAGTAATATTTGTTTTTCTCCATCTGGCCAATTTCACTTAAGCGTAAAATGCCCCAGGGTCCATCCATGTTGCTGCAAGCCACAGATTTTTTTCCCGTGGTTGAATTAGCCCACTGTGTTTGTGTGCATGTGGTGCTTGCAACAGAGCTTCTTTATTTGTAAATCTGTTGGTAGACATAGATACTTGTGTTTTTTCCATAACTTGGCTATTGTGAATAATACTGCAATGAACATGGGAAGTGCGGATTATCTCTCTGATACTGTTTTCATTTCATCAGAGATGCTGATTTTTACTTCTCTTTTCCTTGTACTGTCCTTATCTGGCTTTGGTCTTAAGGTAATGCTGGCCTTGTAAAGAGAGTTTGGGAGTGTTCCCTCCTCCTCAATTTTTTGGAAGTTTGAGAGCAATGTGCATTAATTTTTTAAATGTTTGGTAGAATTATCCAGAGAAACCAAATGGTACTGGGCCTTTCTTTTTGAGACTCTTTTTTTATTACTGTTGCCAGTCTCCTTACATGTTACTGATCTGTTTTCTATTTTCAGATTTTCTATTCTTAATGAGTCAGTTTTTTTTTTTTTAAAGATTTTATTTATTTATTTGAGAGAGAGGCAGTGAGAGAGCATGAGCGAGGAGAAGGTCAGAGGGAGAAGCAGACTCCTCGTGGAGCTGGGAGCCTGATGCGGGACTCGATCCCGGGTCTCCAGGATCATGACCTGAGCCGAAGGCAGTCGTCCAACCAACTGAGCCACCCAGGCGTCCCAATGAGTCAGTTTTAATAGGTTGTATGTTACTAAGAATTTATCCATTTCTCCTAGGTTATCCAGTTTGTTGGCATGATTGTTCACAGTAGTCTCTTTGATGCTTTGTATTTTTGTGGTATCAGTTGTAATGTCTCCCCCTCCATTTCTGATTCTACTTATTTGAGTCTTCTTTTTTTCTTAGTTTAGCTAAAAATTTAATTTTTTTTTCAAAATTAAATTTCAAAAAAACAGCTTTTAGTTTCATTCATTTTTTTCTATTGTCTTTTTTTTCTGTTTCATTCATTTCTGCTCTGATCTTTGTTACCTCCTTCCTTATTAACTCTGAACTTTGTTCTTTTTCTAGTTTCTTGACATATAAAGTTAGGTTTTTACTTGAAATCTTTATTTTTATTAATATGTTTATTATAATAAACTTCCCTCTTAAAACAGCTTTTGTACTATCCCACAGATTTGAGTATGTTGTGTTTTCATTTTCATTCATTTCAAGAATATTTTTTCATTTCCATTCTGATTTCTTTGACCCATTGGTTGTTTAGGAGTGTGTTGTTTAATTTCTACATATTTGTGAATTTTCCAGCTTTCCTCCTATTATTGATTTCTAGTTTCATACTGTTGTGTTTGGAAAAGATACGTGGTATGATTTCAGTCTTCTTAAATTTGCTACAACTTGTTTTGTGACCTACCATATGATCTATTCTGGAGAATGTTCTGTGTGCACTTGGGAAGAATGTGTATTCTTCTGCTGTTGGATGGAATCTTCTGTATATGTCTGTTAGAGCCATTGGTCTAAAGCATGGTTCAAGTCCAATTTTTTTTATTCTGTCTAGATGATCTATCCACTGTTGATGTCCCCTGCTATTATTGTATTGACTATTTCTCCCTTCAAATATGTCCATATATGTTTAATATATTTAGGCGCTCTAATGTTGGGTCCATAATATAGGGGATTATTATATCTTTTAAATGAATTTATCCTTTTATCATTAGGTATGGATATTACATCAGCACTTTTTTAGGATTTTTTTCCTTGAAGTTTGTTACTTAGTTGTGATAATTTGTTATATATAGTAAAATATGATATGGCAGAATTTTGATGCATTTGTTTAAATATTTTAAGTTTCTGTTATATTAAAGTTTCTATCAATATAAAAATCCGTTGATAAAATAGGTACATTTTAACAATCTTTATATTCATGTGACAGAAAATGCAGTCAGTAAAGAGATTCATAGGAAGATATTTAACCTTACCGAGAGTCAAGGAATGTAAAGTAATTTTCAGGATCTTGTTTTTCCTCCAAAAAATTATGAAGAGAGAATAGATCATAGATGGAAATAGATGTTATGAAAGGTAGGTAAACACACAGTATCCAGTGTCCTTTTATAAATGATGCCATAATACGAGTCTTTATGTAGAAAAAAAATTCCTTAATAAAGATTATTTTAAAAATTAAATATATTTAAATTATATAAAAATAAGTTTCTTCTATATATTAAAATAAGTAAACATTGTACCTAAATGTAAATGGAACACTTAGCCCTTAAAATAATTTATGTTTTTTATTTTTATTTCTTTTTGTTTTTCCATTAAAATAATTAAAAAAGCAGGATACTACCACAAACAATTGCTTAGGTTATAATAAGTAAATACATATTATGACAACAATTAAGTTTAAAGAAATGCAAAGTTTAAATACAACAACTGGAGATAAATATGCTCAAACCTCAGATGCATTTCTGTTTCTATAGTAGAACTATGAATAATTTTAATTTCTTTTTAATACTATGAGTTTTTCAATTTTCTTCATTCATTACTACACAATAATGTTTTAAAAATAATGTAGAAACAGAAGTTCACAAAAATACCTAAGAAAATTGGTACTAGAACCATCTTATACCAGATACACTTGAACTTTTATTGAAAGTTATACCTATTTACATTTATTTATCCAATTCAAAAATTGTATTTATAAAATAATCCTTTCTATTTGTCTCAAACTGCCTGTCCTAACAGAAGGAAAGTTTGCTGGAAATTCTTGACTAAGCCCTACCATTCACTGTCTATATGACCTTGGGAAGTTACCCAACTTTCTTGACTCTTAGTTTCTTCCTCCATAAAATAATGGCTTGGACCCAGGATCTCTAAGATTCTTTCTAGCTCAAAGAGTTACCAGTTATATGAGAATGCAAATACAAGGTAAACATATTACAAAAGGTACTTTAAATTAGGCTCTAATGCCACACTTCTATAAGAAAAATGCAAAAGCTACCATGAAAAAGTAATTTATGTGTCGAAAAAAAAAAAGGAATGGTTAAGATATAGTATTAACTCAATAAATGATCATGATCAAATCATAGAAATGTGTATTGGCACAAAATTCTATCATTGGGAAAAAAACATGGAACATGATTAAAGTCTGCTAGATTCATTGGCCTAAAGTTATTTTTCTTTACCTTTGGTAAAATAAATCATTCAGTTTTTGCAATATTCATGATTAACTCGTTACAAATTACTTTATAAATGGATACACACATACACACACACACAAATATATATATATACATATACTTTTATTGTATATAATGGCCTATTTCTGTTAAATGAAAGTCCCATTAATTTTAGCAATTATTTGATAATCTACTTCATAATAGCTGTACCTGACTAGTTTTTTAAAAAAAATACCTTTTGGGTTCATGTGCAACCCTTGATCTTGGGATTGTTAGTTCTAGCCCCATGTAGAGCTTACTTTAAATAAATAAATAAATAAATAAATAAATAAGAAATCATCTGACTTTTCATATGAATGGGACATCATTCCAAAGAAAACTCACATGAGCATCATAGTGAGCATTTAGTATATCTGTGACCTCCCAGAATCTTTTGAACAGTTTTTCACTTTTTTTTTTTTAAGATTTTATTTATTTATTTGACAGACAGGGATCACAAGTAGGCAGAGAGGCAGGCAGAGAGAGAGAGAGAGAGAGGAGGAGGAGGAGGAAGCAGGCTCCCCGCTAAGCCTGATGCTGGGCTCCATTCCAGGGGTCATAGGATCATGACCTGAGCCGAAGGCAGAGGCTTTAACCCACTGAGCCACCCAGGAGCCCCACTTTTGAACACTTTTCATAAATGTTGCTTATTTCCCACATTGTGAGTCCTGGATCTGCAAGCTTAGAGGCTATATATATGTAACTTTCCTTGTCTCTCTCACATCTCAGACATCCAGCATGTTCCCTAGATCCTGCCATTAGCAGCACTTATGAAATGCCTTTGACTCAAAAGAGCATCATGAGGAAGGAGGTGTTGCGTAGAATCTGGTTAAGGGCCACTGACTTCTCAGTGGCATCAGAAGCAAGGGTTGCTGGTAGTCTGTGCAACTTATTCCCAGAGCACTGTGGACAATCTGGTGGTGGCTTTGGGTATTGCTCCAAGAAGCTTTAGGTTCTGAGAATGATTGTTTTGTTGTTGTTGTTGTTGTTGTTGTTAAAACTAGCTTTCGTGTGTTGGTTCTGTTTTTTGTGACTGAAAGCCCTAATTTAGTCATTTACAGAATAAATTCACAGTGATGGCTATCAGTTTTGCTTATCTTGGCTCTCACAATAATCTTCTTTTGAATTGCCAGCATCCTTGGTCATGACCATAAAATCATGACTCCTAGATTATTAAAAAGGGTATCTTAATAGTCTTGCCATCAGTACCTGATTCTTTTTCTTTTTCTTTTCCACGTTTAGAAAGTGAAGTGAGCTGAGACTGATTTTAAGGTGTTCTTTAGCTCTAATATTCCATGATTTATTCCTGGTGCTCTTATTGATTCTGACTCTTCTCTGCTCAAAATACCTTATCCTAAATTTCACATTCGAGTCTCTGCCACAGAAAATAAATATGAAAAGGAAGTTTAGCCTGGAGATCAGTAGCTAGGATTTGAAGCCAGACGCAATATACGGACAATCCAGAATCTGTGACCTTGGCTACCTTGCACTGTTTTTTGGTTGTTTTATTTGGTACTCTACCCCTCAAGGTAATTAATATTTCTGTGATCCTAGCAAGGCAACCCCTAAGAGGAATGAGAAATAATAATAAGATTAGTATAGAAATAATGAAAAGCATAAATTTAAATCCATAGTATAATATTTTTTTAACTTGAAGTATAAAAGTAGTAATAAGTTTTATAATCAATATAATTTGTGTGTAGTTTGATAAATGAATATGTAATATTTAAGAAAATCTGACATATCAGACTTGTGGTTTTTAATAATGATGAAACTTCAGTTATATGTTTCATTAAGTAAATAATCAATGTTTAAATTTAATTCATTTTGATTTAATATCTCCTAGCTCATGTTTAAATAATTAGTGTAGTGGCACACTGGGTGGCTCAGTCGGTTGAGCAGCTGGCTCTTGGTTTCCACAAAGGTCACGGTCTCAGGTCATGGTCTCTGGGTGGGGAACCCAGCCCTGTGTCAGACCCCGAGTTCAGCAAGGAGTCTGCTTGAGATTCTCTCTCTCCCTTGCCCCTACCCCCTGCCCTGCTCTCTCTCTCTTTCTCTCTCAAATAGTAAATAAATCTTAAATAAATAAATAGTATAGTAAGTTAGCATTAAACAAAGAACATGTAGGAACCAGAGTTCCTTTCCATGAAAGATCCAGAAATTGGAGGTCCCATGAGCACTCTCCCGTTTGCCCTCAAGGAAGTAAGCCATTTTGTTTCAGAAGCACTGGAGGGAAGGAGAGGGAGAAAATGAGACCAGTTCCTTGAGGTGAAGATGGATTCTGGCTTCCAGGTTATTTTTCCTGAACATGGCGGAGGCCTTTCTAAGAGGGAAGGAGTTCTCAGACTCACTCTCATGCAGCACTCCTAGAGAAGAAGCTGCTGAGTAGGCACAGTTTGGGGAAGCGGGAGGACTGAACAACACATGTCATGATTTGGGGAAATGAAAGACATTCTTGTTCAAGCACAGCATAAAAGGAATAGAGTTGTTTGCCTACAGATGATTTATGCAGGCATCAATAACTAACATTTCAAAGGTGATCAAAATGCACAACAAACTAGAACGCTTTCCCCTTTTTTCCCTAGATTGTATATGATGATCCAGATTATTTATGATCTAGAGAGGGGGTGGAACCCATCTGTCCTATCTTCATTCTCCCATAAAATCAGTTAAATAAGGTGGATTAAATTTCCCATCAATCTTGATGAATAGCAAGCTTAAGCAGATATATCTAATTTAGAATACTAAAGAAAATGATGTTTTTTGCACCCAGTACTGTGGAGCAGATTCACATCCTTTATAAAAGTAGTGGAACCAGAGGTTCCAGCTGGCTCAGTTGGAAGAGCATGTGACTCTTAATCTCAGAGTTGTGAGTCCAAGTCCCGTGTTGGTTGCAGAGATAATTAAAAAAAAAAAAAAGATAATAAACTTAAAAAAAAGAAGTAGTGGGGCCAGTATAATTTGACTCAGCCTAAGCTATTCAAGACCCACGGGAAAGATACCACTGTGGGATCCCTGGTTTTTTGGAATGTGTCCACATGTGGGAGGAGATAAAAAAAGGTCAACCAAGTGAAGCTGGTGGAGGTATAATCCAGTAATGTGGTGTAAACCAAGGACAGTGAACTAGAACTTAGCTCTTCATTTGTATGGCTTAGGAAATAAAGCCTATGCTTAAAGCCCCTTCTCTTGGTTCAAGAAGAGGAACTGTGGTATAATCAATTTTTTTCTGTCTTGAGGAATACCAAAGTTAAGTCAAGAAATCAAGCCAGAGCAAGGTAGCCAAGGTCACAGATTCTGGATTGTCCATTCCATTAGATTAGAAGAAGCCAGAGCTTCCTCAACACAGTACAGTGTTGGTTTTACCAAAAAATTCCTTCCTTTTGATAATCTTGTGATAATCAAACACAGTTGATTTTTCTTTAGGGACCTAAGATAATAAAATGGTAAATGTATTCATTATAATTCTAACAAGATAATGGAATGGACTAATAAACTAGAAACTCAAGCTTTTTCTTGTTTTTGCTTTTGAGATTTGCATGATTAGTTGTAAAGTTTATGGATAGAAATTAATTTCTAATTTTAAACTTTTAGATAAATATATGAATTGTGGTTTCTGCCACAAGGTATTCTAAGAGTTTCCAGGATATGGGTCTTTTAACTTTTATTTCTCATTTTCCTAGCATGAAAACATATTTGTTCTATCTGCTTTGGGGGAGAGTTGGTAAAAGACCTTGAGTGTTCATGGGACAGTTCTTAGATGTATGCTACTGATAACTAACATGGAGTCAAGGATTTATAAGGAAGATGGCACAATTAGGGGTACTTTGTTTCCCTAACTTATAAATGATAAAAATAATCCACATTCACAATTTTAAAAATCAAGCAATGTAGAAGTGCTGCTTAGAGGTATCTATTATATGATGACATTAGCTTTTAATTTCATGTTGGTGTTCCCAAGAGCAGTAATTTAATACATATAAATTCTTTGGTCAGTCACATTCATGTGAAAAGTAAAAGAAAACAGACAAAAATATTTTAATTAGGAAAATGAAACAATTTAATTTTAAAATCTTGATAAACATTTCAACTCGATATATATAACAGCTCCATTTAATCTTCAAAAAGAGAAGTAGGCAAAATGTTAATGAAAAATTAAAGGAAATTATGCTTAATGAAGGAGAAAATAGCCTAATATTTTAATCACCTCTATAGAATAAGTTCAACTGTGTGTGAAAGAGAAGGTAAAAATAATGAGAGATAAAGCATTAGGGTTTTTTTTTTTTCCCCACATCTGTGACTATATCAAGCATCACAACTTTCATGTTAGTGTGCATTAGGGAAACATTTTTCTATTTTATACATATTACCATGAAATTACCTCTCTACTATGGATGGTTAGGATGCTGTATGGCCCTGTGAACTCCAGTTGCACAAAAAGAAAGTCAGTAGGATAAAATAGGGATTGTTTAGATAGAACTCACTAAACTCCGACCTCTATGAGGACGAAGTCAGCATCAGATTGTCTCTTAGTTGTATCCCCATTGCCCAGCACAGTGCCTGTTATATAATAAGTACCTCATAAATATTTGTGAGATAAATAATAATAGTAACAGCTGGCATTTATTGAATGCTTTCAGTGAACTATTCTAAATACTAATATTATTTTATATAGTCCTCACAAAAACTCACAAACTACTTCATAGCATATCCATTAGTATAGGAATTTACAACTTATCGGATGTGAGTTCATAGGCACTGGTACCTAAAAGAAGTTTATAGTTAGTTCATTATAGGACAAAGGTTAAGAACTTTCAGAATCATACAACTACCTGAACTTTAGGTTTTTTTCTCATTTACCATTGTCTAAAGTATGGAATTTCTTTCCCTTTCTGTACTCTCTGGTCTTTAGCATCTCATACAGTTTACTTGGTCCCATATACTTGCTACAATTTCAGTAGCTCAGTCAACATGTGTTTGAAACTTCTTTTTGGCTTTCAGCAATTTGACTATGATATGCAAAACTTTCTTTGTATTTGTCCTAAGTTGGGTTTGTTGATCTTTTGGAAGTAGAAACCTTTTCTTCTAGCAGAGGCTATCTATGTCTTTTGTCAAATTTGAGAGATTTTTGGCCATTGGTTCTTAACAGTGGGACTCCAATTATATGTGATGTTTTTCCACAGGTTCCTGAAGCTGTCATTTTTTTTATCCAAAATTTTTGTCTTGTTGTTAATATTGAATAATTTCTATTAATCTCTTTTCAAGTTAATGGACACTTTCCTACATTCTACTGTTTAAGAGCCCATCCAGTTAATTTTAGATTTTAACTGTTATATTTCCCATTCTAGAAAATTTTGAAAATGGAAAACAGATTCCATTTTGTTCTTTTTAAAAGTGTGTCTATTGAGGTATTATTTACAAAAGGTAAAATTCACGAGTTTTGACAAAGATATACATTTGTATAGCTATTACCACAATCAAGACGTGAGTACTTCTACCATTCCCAAAAGTTTTCTTGTGTCATTCTGTACTAAAACTGTCTCTTCAGTCTCAGCTTTTGTCAATCACTGATCTGTTTTTTGTCCCTATCTTTGTCTTTTTCAGAAAGCCATATAAATAGAATCATATAACATTTAGCTTTTTGTTCCTGGTTTATTTCACTTAACATAATGCGTCTGAGAGTCATCCTTTTTGTTACATGGAAATTGCTGAGTAGTATTCCATATTTGGGATGTACCACTATCTGTTTATGCATTCACTAATGAGACACACTTAATTTTTTTTCCAGCTTTTAGTAATCATGAATATTTCCTCAAAGATTCTTACGTGTAGGAATGGGATTGCTGAGTCTTATGCTGTCATATGTTTAACTTTTTTTTTTTTTCAAGATTTATTTATTTGAGAGAGAGAGAGAGTGAGCAAGCAGAGGGAGAGGCAGAGGTGCAGGAAGAGAGAGAAAGAAACTCAAGCAGACTCCTCACTGAACGCAGAGCCCAAAGCGGGGAGCAAGACAAGGAGCTTGATCTCACCGCTCATGAGATCACCAACTCGGCATAAGCCAAGAGTCAGCCGCTTCACAGACTGAGTCACCCAGCTGCTCTTATTCCTTATTTCAATTCAGCTTGGCCTTTATATGTTTTGTATATGGGAGTTCATTGTGATGTTTCATTTGAAGAAATACTCAAAGCTTGAAAACTTAACTATAGAGAACAAATTGATGGTTACCACAGGGGAGATTGTTGGGGGAATGGTGATGACCCTGGTGAGACGTAGGTGATGGCAATTACAGAGAGCATTTGTCATGATGAGTACCAGGTGATGTATGGAAGTGTTGAATCACTAAGTTGTACACCTGAAACTAATATTACACTGTATGTTAACCAACTGGAATTCAAATGAAAACTTAAAAAAAAAGCTTGAAAAGTTGATAAATGACTAAATTGTCATTATAACATGTAGATAATATTTAGAAATTTAAAAATCTTTCTTCCCTTACGCATTTTCATTTTTTTTAAAGATTTTATTTATTTATTTGAGAGAGAGAGATTGCAAGTAGGCAGAGAGGCAGGCAGAGAGAGAGAGGAGGAAGCAGGCTCCCTGCTGAGCAGAGAGCCCGATGCGAGACTCGATCCCAGGACCCTGAGATCATGACCTGAGCCGAAGGCAGAGGCTTAACCCACTGAGCCACCCAGGCACCCCACGCATTTTCATTTTTTAGTCCTCATTTCTTCTTTTGCTTATCCTTATTTTAAAAAAAAAATTGAGTACCTATTGTGTAGCGGGTAGTGACCTGGTTGCTAGAAATATACCAGGGAACAAAACATACAAGACTCTTGCTTTCATGGAGCTCACATGCTATAGAGAGACAGACAATATGCAATGACATAACTGCCGGTAATAATGGCTATGAAATTAAAAAAAAAAACAACAACAACAAAAGCAAGGCAAAGGGGACCAGAGGTGTTTGGCGACGGGCTACAGTTCTGGTTGGGGTAGCCACCTAGGCTGATTGAGACAGTGCATTTGAAGAAGAATTGGAAGAGAAGAGGAAAAAAGTCATGCATGTATGAGGGAAGAACATAAAAGCAGAGGAAACAGCCTGACTCAGGAGCATGCCTCCTACGTGCTCCTGACAGGAGGAGCAGCAAAGAGGCTGGGGTGGCTACAGGTGAGTAAAACTGTGCAGAGGAGAGGTGATGATGTCGGTAAGGATTCTGTTGGGGCCATAAAGTCTATTGTGAGAACACTGGTTTTAGAATGGAAGAGATGGGAAGCCATGAAAGGCTTTTGAGCATAGTGACAAGATCTGACTTCTGATTTAACAGGCATGCTCCAGCAGCTTTACTGAATGGAGGTCTAAGGGTGAAACTGAGGAGATGAGTTACTAGCTACTGCAATAATTCAGGTAAGGGGAGATAGTAGCCTACAAAAGGGTAATGGAGGAACTAAGACCTTGTTGGCTTCTGTATGTATTCTGAAGGTAGAGCCAACAAGACCTGGATTTGTAAAAGCACAATACATTTTAGCACTCTTGGTCACAGACAATAGAAATCAATTCTCTCTTGAAGGAAAAAAAAAATTTGTTTTTTTGCAGAATCAGTGTAAGGATCAACCTTGGGAAATGGGCAAGAGCTAGAGAGAAGGAGGAGTAGGTAGTGGAAACACCAGCAGAGATTATTGGACTCAAAGACTCCGGTCTTCATACTGCTGTTGCTATCAGAATGCATATGATCCTAACTGCTTTCCATAGCTTTAGCACATGCTAAACATTCAAAGTCCTATGAAGAGATGAAGAGAGCATCTGATTGGCAGAGCTTTAATCATGGGAAGAATGTGTCCCCATTCATATCTGTGGTAACAAAGAAGCAGTACCTCTCACTAAAACCATATTCCCATGAGGGATTTCTCAAAAGGGAAATCAGACTATTATTAGGAAGGAAGGGTTAAATGTTGATCAGCCAGGAAAACAACTGTTCACTAAAACATGATGTTTGAAAAAATTACCAAAAAAAAAAAAAAAAAAGGAAAGTAGAGGGAGAAATAATCTCAAATGGTATTGGCTAGATACAAACACTAAGAACATTTTTTGTATTTCTTCATAGTTAATTTTTTTCTATACATAGGATTTATATATAGTTGCATTGTGCACTTAAATATCATTTAAAATCTCACATTTTAAATAATTTTCCCAATGAATTTATTTCTTACATGTAATTTTTTAAAAAAGATTTTATTTATTTGATTGAGAGAGAGAGAGAGAGATCGATCAAGAGACGGTAGGCTCAGAGAGAGAAGCAGACTCCCTGATAAGTACAGAGCCTGATGCTGGACTTGATTCAGGGACTCTGGGATCATGACCTGAGCCGAAGGCAGAGGCTTAACTGATTGAACCACCCAGGTGCCCTTCTTACATGTAATTTTTCCTTCATTATTAAACCCACAGTCAAACTGCTTATTGCAAATGACCATAAAATTGAGGTCAAGTATTTCCCATTTTTGGATGACCTGGTTTCCATTTTTATTTCACCTGTATTAACAATTCCATTTTTTCCATTCATTTGAACAGTAGCAACAAAAATACTGCTAAGTACAATCAAAGTATTCAAATTGTTGTCATGGCAAATACTACTCTATAAAGATGAAGTTGCTGGCAAAACTTAACTGGCAGAGTTTTTGATATGGATAATTGCCTATGTTCATAAACTATTAAGCTATACGTGAATTAGATCAGAACCATTAGCATTAACACTCTTCCACTCATAAGTGGACTGGCTGTGGTATAAAAATCATTCAATTCTTGGGTAATGTACTTGAATGTCAAAGATGCAAATTATTTTATCCTTGATGTAAATTTATTAATTTTGGAAATATACCACTGTATTTTTCCTGAAAAATTGTCATAAGTAATGGGTTAGATAAAAGTAAAAATAAGAGATAAGATTATAAAATAAGTTTGAAGCAATGGGGATCAGAAGGATTGGTAGAGAGAAGAGCAGGTGCAAAAAACCTTGAGAAGAAAAGGTGGTATAGCACTCATAAAAAGTGAACATGGTGTAAGTTGAAGCTGGAAATGTAGGTAGAGGTCAGACCACGCAGGCCTAGTAGGACTGAAGTGTTTTTGTTTTTTTTTTAATTTATTTATTTGTCAGAGAGAGAACGCAAGCACAGGCAGACAGAGTGGCAGGCAGAGGCAGAGGGAGAAGCAGGCTCCCTGCCCGATGTGGGACTCGATCCCAGGACGCTGGGATCATGACCTGAGCTGAATGAAGGCAGCTGCTTAACCAACTGAGCCACCCAGGCATCCCTGGACTGAAGTGTTTTAAAGAGGTGGTACTAAGATGAATTTGTATTTGCATAATGTCACTCTGAATGCAGGTGGGAGAATGGATTAGAGAGCAATGTGTATCCTTAGGGATCAATTACAATATATTCATGAAACACCTAATGTATGCCAGGAACTGTTGCTAGGTACTGAAGATACATACATAAACAAAACCAACAAGGCTCTTATATAATTGAAAGTATCTTAAGGTATTTCAAAGGCTAAAAAAAATACATATATATATATATATATGTACACACACATATATATGCATTATAAATAAAGATATTGGAACTTTTATAAGTATGATGTAAAATATAAACACTAATATTTTAATAAAGACAGAATAGCTTAATGAAAATAAAACATTTGATGTTGATTTTGCCACTAACTAGTTACCTGACCTTCGGTAAGGAATATAAGCTCTATGGTGCTGGCCTTGGTAAAATTCTTCTGTAAAATAAGGAATGAGACTAATGAGCTGAGATTTTTTTCCACATCTAAAATTTTTTTAATCAAATTACATAATTGAAATAATGGCCTCATCATATTTGGAAACCTCTTGCTCCATCAAGCAAAGCTAATTCTCTTTGTCCAAGTGAAACTTTAAGTGCTAAATTTGTATAGCCTTAGAAATCTATGGTAAGTGATTTATGGCCTAATGATTCATATGAATAAAGCTACAATTCATATCCTAATTATTGGTTATTGAGGTATCTAAAATGGCTTCTTCTGGCTCCTGTGATTGTAATTTCTAAAGCTTTTTTATAGGCAGAGATGACAGGTTAAAAGATGCTGCATTATGACCTACTTGGATATATGACATTTCCATTGGAAAATGTTATTAATTCCAAGAAAGGACAGAATTCCAAGGCTAGTCATTAAAATTTTTGAAATAAATATCTTAAGTGATAAATTCTTAGAGGGACTGAATCTTTGTATCTCGTGTGGTATTATATATAGGTACAAACTTCAAAAATACTTTGAGGAGGTAAGGATGGTGCTAGAAGGAGAAAAACAATTTCATGAAATTTGTGACATCACAATGTTAATATTTAGTTACAGTAAAACATTCGATCCTATGATGAAGTATTTAAATTTACTATAAAATAGAATTATTGGTTGATAACATTTCACATTTTAAAATTTTTTTGTCACTCCACATGAAAGCACTTTATTTTTTAAAAAATTGTTAAGATTTTATTTATTTGAGAGAGAGAGTGAGCCAGTAAGCATGAGCAGGGCGGGGCAGGGTAGGGGGGAGACAGAGGGAAAAGGAGAAGCAGCCTCCTTGTTGAGCAGGGAGCATGAGGAGCCAACAATGGAGGGCTTGATCCCAGGACCCTGAGATCCTGACTGGAACCCAAGGCAGATGCTTAACCGATTGAGCCACCCAGGTATCCCAACATTTCACATTTTAAAAATAAAATCAAGAAATTATAATATATTTCATTACAGCTTTAGGTAATAAAATCAAAGTCCACTACAACAGATATTGCCCATTTATTGCAACAGATTTAATAATTTTTCAGGTATACTAGTTCTTATTAGGGTGAGTATGAGGTGGGGAAAGATACCCTGTAACTCAAAATTAACTTTCCTAACTCCCCATTCTCTGTTGCTCTGAAGAATTTGAAAGAAGGAGATGGAGGGTGGGGCAATGGAGGAAAAAGAGGAAATATGAATAAGAGGGAATAAACTAGAAGAGGAATAAGGCTATGGAGGTCAAGAAAGAGAGTCACCCAATTTGGAGATGGAGGTGGGAAAGTTAATACTCCAAAGGAAGAATTTCAGTAGTTCTTTCACATTTCATTTTCTCCACTTTAAAAATTTTTATCCCCCATCTTTAGATATTGTTTTATTGCTTGGGGGAAAATATGTCATACACTACTATGTGTCATATACTACGAAGTATTTAAATTCAGTTAATTAGTATTTTGTATCTGAAACCTGTTCATTTGGTATCCTAGGAGTTGTGGATGATATATAAGAATTGTTTAATGGTTTATTCTTTCAAGTTACTCCTTATTTTGATTTACCTGTCTACCCCATACAAACAGAGGCTGACATATAAATTTATTTATTTATTTATTTATTTTTTTAAAAGATTTTTATTTATTTATTTGACAGACAGAGATTACAAGTAGGCAAGAGAGGCAGGCAGGGAGAGAGAGGAGGAAGCAGGCTCTCTGCGGAGCATAGAGCCCGATGTGGGGCTCGATCCCAGGACCCTGGGATCATGACCTGAGCTGAAAGCAGAGGCTTTAACCCACTGAGCCACCCAGGCGCCCTAGACATATAAATTTAATAACTGCATTTCCAGTGAAGGGGCATGGAGAAAGAGGCTAACATTTAACATAAAGAATCTTAGCTAGGACCTGCCTTGGAAGGGGACAAAAGCCTGGCCAAGGGCGGCAGCAAGAGAGCTATGTCTTGAGATAAGAGGAGACAGTTTGAGCACAGCAGGATTTCCTTAAAGGAGAAAAGGAAGAATAGATTGGTATGAAAGAAAAATTGTCCTCCCTCTGGTAGGGAAAGAAAACAATGGAGGTTTTGGCTGTATCAAGCTTGTAGCTTGTTTGGAGAGAGGGCTAGTTTGTGGCTGGGGTAGGGCAGGGCAAAGGGAGGCATAGATGCCAGCGCTCCTGGGGTCGGGGTGAGAAGATAATCAGGCAATTTACAGGGCCCCTTAGTTGAGATAACAATAGTAGTAAAAGTAGTAGTAGTTTTAACAGCTAACATTCTCTTGCATGTTTACCATATGCCAGAATATGTCTTAATGTTTTAAATATATATAATTATATAAATATAAATATACATTAAATGTTATAAATATATGTTTTAAATATATATATATATAATGTTAAAAATATACATGTGTATGTGTGTGAGTATAGGCTCCATGCCCACTGTGAGGCATTGACTCACAATCCCGAGATCTACAGACTGAGCCTGCCAGGCAACCGTTTTTATTACATCAATTCTATGAAGTACTATTTGACCATTTTATAGAAGGGCAAACTGAGGCATAGAGAGGTTAACTAACTTGCCTGAGGTTACATGGATAGGAAATATAAAAGGAGGTTATTACATGGTTATGAAATGGAAGAAGAGTATATTATCTGTTAGTCAAATTGCCATATATCCCCTAAAAGAAATCAAGTATATCTTTTGCTAGGCTAGCATACATTTTGTGTGGTGATACGGCATGGTCATTAGATTTGGGTGCAAAGCCAGTTTAACAGAGCAGTGCACAGAGGAAATAGGCTGCTCTCTTCAGTAGCTTAGTATGTTCATTGGTGAGAATTTTTGGAATGCCAGGGCACACCCTGGTTTAGGTATGCAAGCACATTCCAAAATGAAATTTCAATGACTACTTTTCTTTTCTTTTGCCTTAACAGTTATCACAGCATTATAATGAAAGGCAGACTGCAAATATTCTTCAGTTATAAACAGGGAAACCAATAATACCAGACTGCGTCACTCATTTTTTGGATTACATGACACACTTTCAGTCATCCTAAAGTGGCTTGACAAAATTAGAAAAACTTGTAAATTCTCACCTGTGTGACATGGTTGGAAGTCTTCCACTGCAAAAGTACAAGTTTTCCTTCTCTTACTGGGATTTAAGTTTGGGCAACGGATTTCCCTTTTACTTACATCAGAGCTTAGGTGGGAACTATGCAAAACCTACCTGGAGGGAGAAGTATTTTTAAGAGATAATATTATAGGGCATTTTATTTAGAAATTGAGGAAAATAAAAGATTGTTTTCAGAATAGCTTTAGTAATTACAGGGCAAGGGATAAATTCTTGGCTAGACTTTACAGGAAAGAAAAGATCTCACGGTGGCCGCAGGAGGCAGCAGGAAGCAATTTACTTTGGCTCCAAGAGATTCTGGAATCTCCTGACATATTTTTACATTTATTCAAATGTAAACTTATATTAGAAAAAAAAAAAGTCCGAGGAAACACTAAGAATTTATTCTAATTACCGGTGAAATTCCCTAGACCAGAGCAGTGCTTACATACATTAGAATTTAAATAAGCGGCTGCTGATTTGAAGTCCACCTGGAGAGCCACGAGTTCTCCCTGTCCAGGGCCCCTCCAGGCCAACACAACCACCAAAGTCAAAACTCTGAAGCCAAATTTAAATAACATTCCCAAAGCAGAAAGTACGCAGGCAGGAAAATCTTCCAGCAAGCAGTGAAGAAAAATTCAACCGTGGGAGCACTGATTTAAAGGATTTAGTGACGCTAAAAAAAAAAAAAGAGCTGGCGGGGCGGAGAAATCCACTCAAACTTGACTCAGGAAATGGGAAGTTTATTGAGTAAACAAGCGGTAGCCACAGACACACCTGCCACTCGGAAGGAAGACCAGGGATTACCGCTACTGCTCCCGGTCACATCCGGGTACTTCTCTACAAACCCCTGACGTTCCGACGTGCGAGCCGTTAGGTTTATTTGAAACACACGCAGAGCCAATCCATCGGCGCCTGAGGGGAGGGTGCGGAGAGCAGTGGCCAATCACCGCCCCTCTGGAGACCGCAGCCTATGGGAAGGAGGTTGACATCACGCGCCAATCGGCATGGCTTTTAGAGAAAGAGGCTCAATTTTTGAACTGGTTGTGGCTGACACCCGCGAGGAATGGCGGTACCAGTAAGGGGAATCAGTGCTTGAACAGGTGGACTTCAGAGGCGTTTTTTGAGAGTGGTGAGGACTTTGTGGATGTGGGTAGGGGAGGTGGGAGTGGGCCAACGTCCCTGGAGCATTGGGCTCCTTTTCTTGTCGGACTGCCCCACCCCAATGACCGCGAATCCCGAAGCACCCCTGCTCAGGCTTCCTGGCTCTGGAAACTCCCCCACCGCACTCCCAACAGCTAGGCAGTGACGCGCAGTGGGATCCCGAAGTCCTTCTGGTCGTTGGGCATCTTCATCCCTCACCTGGTGAGATATTTCTTCCGGAAGAAGGTCTGGGTGAAGGGAGGGAGTTGGGAAGAGTGGTCTCGACAAGCCGCCCTGTCCCTGCGGTTCTGGCTGCCCACAGCTGCTGCCTTTGGGGGCTTATCTTAGAGTGCTTAGTGGTTTCGCTCTAGGATTCTTCTTGGTTTCTTCTGTGTAGAAAGTAGACTTTTTAGTTTTTAAAAACGCCAGCCCATTCCGGCCTCCGCCTAACACCGCCTCCCCGCCGCCCGCTTGCGCCTTCCTCCCGGGTACAGATTTATTTGGCTTTGTGGTTAAAACTGGAGCCTTGGAATCAGCCCGGGTTTGAATCCCTGTTTTACTGACTTGGGTGGTTACTTGACCTCTCTTTTCTAGGCTTCTTTATGAGATGGAGACAGTAATATTACCTGCCTCTTAGGATGGTTTCAAAGATTAATACAAGTAAAAGACTTAGAACAATGTCACATATTAAGCATTAAATATTAACAATAATATTTTTAATGTTAACACTAATGTTATTGTTGTCAGTTACACCACCATCATATCCAGCATTTCGTTTAGCTCTTCTGAAAGATGATTATCTAAAAAAAAAAGAAACCTAAAGTGGATATTTGTTTAAGTGACAGATTTCTCTTTAGAATGAAAACAGGCATGTGTTGTAGTTATTTAGTCAAAAGCTACTTGATTATGTTCTTGGATGGGAGATAAGCTGTATAGGTTTAAGAACACTAATCCTCTTATACAAGTTTACAGAATACCTGAATGTGAAAAAGTAATGAGTGTATTTCTGTTTTCAATCAGAGTGCTGGATGTTGTCATCAACTTTCCATGCAACTCCCTTTTTCCCTAAAATTTGAAGCTATTTCAGCAATAAATTGATCATAGACAGTATTATCAGACACAGTTTTAATTTTTAATTACCTATTTTGATGGCCTTTAAACAGGCATAAGAGAAAATGTAAACTCATAAGGTGTTTTTGATTATTAAAATCTCCCTCCTTCATTCTTTAAAGTATGTTGGTTTATCTCTTGACTTTTTTTAAGGTTCTTTTAAGGGAACTTTGAGTGATAGCCTTTGTAGAATCTTTCTTACTGAGAACCATTAAGTGTAAGAGACTTAAAAAAAATAAGGGCTGGATAGAATTTGTCATTGATTCTAAGTAGAGACTGTTACTAACAACTAATAGGGCATTCTTTTGGAGAGCCTTAGAATAATGATTGCAATGGATGTATGGTAAGATAATAAAAAATGTTCACGTTGTGAATATTGTGAAAGTTAATAATTGCAGCTCTTTTAAGATGGCTCTATTTAGTTTTCATCACAACTGGATTTGAGTTGTGCTATTTTCTTGGATGTGGAAACTGAGCGCAGAGTTGAGACAGGAAGCTGGGTTTCCTGGCTTTGAAGTGTGAGCCTAACAGTTATGCTTAGGTCTTTGGATATTATTATTAGTGTGCATATATTCATGCTACTTAGCATCAACATCTAGATATGATGTTAATGACACCTTAACTAAATGCTATTTCTCCATAGCATATAGTGTATTTAAACCATTACTTTGATAAAAAGCTGGTGGAAGATATTTGTTTATTTTATTAATGTAAAAAAAGTAGGAGGCTAAAGTAGGTCAGACATGTACCAGATAAAGATAGGGCCTCCTCTTTATATTTGCCCAATATCTGGAAATTATCTTGAGGATGATAAGCTTACATAATAACCTCGATATGAATTGATGAAAATTCATTTAACTTTTTCTTTATTTCCTGTTTGCCTAGTTTCTCAACTCTTAAGTCCTGAAGTCTTAAAAAAAAAAAGGTTTCCTTAAATGTCCAGAGTCATATTGGCATTAACCCATGTGTAATTTTCTTGTTAAATCTTTTAAAGGAGAGATGATAGTAAATTAATAAGAAAATACAGATGAGAGAGCAATCTCTCATGAGATATACAGAGACATCTGCAGAGAATGAGTCAAAAGCAGTGGGTTGGGAGTTGAAAGTTGTGCTAGGTGGAGAATTGAGTACTATTCAGTGTAACTAGGTGTGTGGAGTAAATCGTGATCTGTGTTTGAAAAATGCTGAGAAATACATTGTGGCTGGAGCATAGGATCTATGTGGATGGTGGGAATTAAACAGGAGATGAGGTTGAAGAGGTAGGCTAGGATGAAACTGTACACCTACACCTGATGATGAATTTGGACTTGACAATATAGGGAAGAGTGTTCATGGAAGTTTAAGCAGGAAAGTGATATGGTCACATTTGTTTTTAGGATGATAAAGTTGTTTGGAGCTGTTGTATTTGACCAAGTGGCCATTGTAGCATTGAGCACAGAGAAGTGGGGCCAGGTCTCAGCTCCTTTTTCTAAAATTTGAAGCTGCTTTGGCAATAAATTAACAATCAGAGATGACCCAGTGAGGTTCAGAATACTTGAGATAGAATTGGTAGGAATTTGGGGGAGGGCAAATAAAGTAGAGGGAAGAGTAAGGATAGATCTAGTTTTTGACAGGGATTATTTGAGCGATGATGGTAGTATTGTAAATGAAGATAGGAAGAAGAATGGATTGGTTGAGGCAAAGGGATGGAGAAGGAAGGAGGTAGAATATTTATGACCACCTTCTGAATGTTCATTATGTCATGTTCTGAGTACTTTTCATATGTTGTTAGTTTTATTATATTCCTATCAGTCAGGTAGTAGTATCTTTATTTTACAGAAGGGGAAACTGAGGCTCAGAAGTTGAATGACATTTCTTTGGTTCAGTATTGAGAAAAATGCTACTTTTTATAAATTCTAGATATAAAAGTAGAGCCTCTAATGCATGTTTTTGTCCAATGCTCATGTATTTTTATTCAATCTTTATTTTTTTCAGCCAACAGAGAAGAGTATTAATAATGGCTCACAATAGTGTCTTAACATCTACTACTGGGAGGACAAGCTTGGCAGACTCCTCTATTTTTGATTCTAAAGTTACTGAAATTTCTAAGGAAAATGTATTTATTGGATCTGCTTCATATGTTGAAGGTAAACCTATTAATCAGCTTTAAAACAGCAAATCACTGTTTTAATCCTAAACTTTCTGACTAGAAATTTAGAATTTAACTATAATACTGTTAAGCTACAGTACAGTTATTCAGTAAATATTTGTTGACAATCTCTTTATATTTTGTAGATTTTTTAGAGTTTTTACTTCAGTTAGTTAACATACAGTATTATATTAGTTTCAGGTGTATAATATAGTAATTCACTACTTCCATACATCACCCTGTGCTCATCACATATTTAAACTGCCCTCCCATCAGTTTGTTTTCTATAATTAAGAGTCTGTTTTTTCTTTGTCTCTCTCTCTCTTATTTTTTTCACTTTGCTTGTTTTGTTTCTTAAATTTCACACGAGTGAAATTATATGGTATTTGTCTTTCTCTGACTGACTTAGTTCTCTTGGCATTATACCGTCTAACACCATCCATGTTGTTGCAAATGGCAACAGTTCATTCTTTTTAATGGCTGAGTAATATTTAATTATATTTATATTCCACATCTTCTTTATCTTTTCACCAATTGATGATGGATATACTTGGCTTCCATAATTTGGCTATTGTAGATAAAGCTGCTATAAACATACGGGTGTGTGTATCCCTTTGAATTAGTATTCTTGTATTCTTTGGATAAATACCCAGTAGTGCAGTTGATGACTCATAAGGTAGCTCTATCTTTAACTTTATGAAGAACCTCCATACTGTTTTCCACAGTGGCTGTATCAGTTTGCATTCCCACTAACTGCACGAGAGGGTTCCTTTTCTCCACATCCTCACCAACATCTTTTATTTCTTGTGGTATTGATTTTAGCCACTTATACTGTATAGATTTTTGATTATTGTTTGGATATAATGCTTCCCAGCTTTGAAAGAGAAAGCACCTTATTTTTGAATATTACTTTTCTGTATATGAGGGCAGTCCAGCTGCAACATTGTTAGAATTTATCCAGTTATGACTGGTTAGGTGAAAAGCCACTTCTTCCCTTAACCACTTTATAAATGGGTCTGTCCTGAAGTTGCATGCGCTATTGAAGAGGATGGCTTTGCAAAATAGTGAATGCTTTTTTTAGTTACGAGGAGTGCTAATGTCTGTATACTCCATGGCAATTTGTTTTTTCTTTCTCTAAAGTGATAGATGGCCAAATTTTAAAAATAAACTGAGAATTGTTTTAGTTTTAGAGAATGTTATGATCTCCTCAAAGATGGAAAAACATGCCAGATATAGCCAAAAGAGGGATTAGGTACTGCTTTTTTTTTTTTTTTTTTAAAGATTTTATTTATTTATTTGACAGACAGAGATCACAGGTAGGCAGAGAGGCAGGCAGAGAGAGAGGAGGAAGCAGGCTTCCCGCCTAGCAGAGAGTCCGATGCGGGGCTCAATCCCAGGACCCTGGGATCATGACCTGAGCTGAAGGCAGAGGCTTTAACCCACTGAGCCACCCAGGCGCCCCAGGAACTGCTTTTTTAAAAAAATTAACACATAACATATTATTTATTTCAGGGGTACAGGTCTGTGATTCATTAATTCACAGAACTCACTATAGCACATACCCTCCACAATGTCCAGCACCCAGCCACCCCATCCTTTCCACCCCCTTCCCCTCTAGCAACCCTCAGTTTGTTTACTTGAAAGAGTCTCTTATGGTTTGTCTCCCTCTCTGGTTTCATATTGTTTCATTTTTTTCCCTCCCTTCTCCTATGATCTTCTGTCTTGTTTCTCAAATTCCTCATATCAGTGAGATCATATGATAATTGTCTTTCTCTGATTGACTTATTTCGCTTAGCATAATACCCTCTAGCTCCATCCACGTCATTGCAAAAGGCAAGATTTCTCTTTTTTTGGTTGCATAGTATTCCACCGTTCCATTGTATATCTCTTGATGGATATCCGGGCCCTTTCCTTCGTTTGGCTATTGTGGACATTGCTGCTATAAACATTGCAATGTAGGTGCTCCTTTGGATCATTGCATTTGTATCTTTAGGGTAGATACTCAGTAGTGCAATTGCTGGGTCATAGGGTAGCTCTATTTTCAACTTTTTGAGGAACCTCCATACTGTTTTCCAGAGTGGCTGCACCAGCTGCATTCCCACCATCAGTGTAGGAGGGTTCCCCTTTCTCCACATCCTCGCCAACATCTGTTGTTACCTGACTTGTTAATTTTAGCCATTCTGACTGGTATGAGGTGGTATGTCAGTGTGCTTTTGATATGTATATCCCTGACAGTGATGTTGAGCACTTTGTCATGTGTCTGTTGGCCATTTGGATGTCTTATTTGCAGAAATGTCTGTTCATGTCTTCTGTCCATTTCTTGATTAGATTATTTGTTCTTTGGGTGTTGAGTTTGATAAGTTCTTTATAGATTTTGGACACTAGCCCTTTATCTGATATGTTGTTTGCAAATATCTTCTCCCATTCTGTCAGTTGTCTTTTGGTTTTGTTGACTGTTTCCTTTGCTGTGCAAAAGCTTTTGATCTTGATGAAATCCCAATAGTTCATTTTTGCCCTTGCTTCCCT